>JABUQX010003944.1:0-51922 GCA_015478945.1 Trachelipus rathkii | reverse complement strand
ATCACTCAAAGTAAGTGTATTGCTGCTTTCTGCTTTTCTAGAAAAATTAGGAGCAAGTCCATATTAATCACATATTTACATTTTCATCGCCCGCATTTAAATTTGAAACTACCGCACTATCTGGAAACATCAATTTAAATGTTTCCCCTATATCTGAACACGAGTTTAAAGGACATTTTATCATCCACCACCTTTAATGCCCATAGTATTTCAGAAACTTGTAACATCATCTCTAATGCAAAAAGATGAAACTGATGATAAACTGTTTTTGGTTGGTTATTAATAGAACACTTGGGGTCATTTACAATCGGTTGAGTGTGAAGATCAGTGGATGGGAATGACAGACTAATTTTCAGTGCACACACTTCACTAATCCAAATGTATTATTAAGAACATTATAGAAAAAAGTTTCAATGATGGTTGGGCCTGCTGAGTTTTGATTAAATTCAAACGAGTTTCCCCTCTTGAATGTTTTCCTGACGAACTTCGGCCTTGGCACCAATGTTAAATAGATCAAAGTTCTTTACATATTTTACAGTATGCCTTGGAACTGTCAGGTCCCTTTACCCAACCACCTGATAAAACTGTGGGTTCAAGTTTGACGTCCAACCAGTGGTCGTTAAAGTTAGTCAGGGTCAAGTTCATTCTTATAAATAAATAATAAAAATTCCTTCTAAATGAGTTTCTATCCATTCATAAATCAGACTCTAAAAAAGTATAAATCCTAAACTTGGATGTTCAATAGAGCTTATGTCTGAAGCTTACAGTATAAAACACAACCATATACCAATCACCTTCAATCGAAAGGATGAACTTGAAACAACCTCTACAACAGAATAGGAAGAATAATAGGTAAATAGTGAACTAAAATAGAAAGAAACAGGATATAAGTTAATTTATGGTATAAATTTTATCCATCTTTTTCGATTCACGTTTTCTCTACATTCTCTTATCCACAATAACAGTAAGGAAAAAAATATAAATCAAAAATATGCACAACTTGGTCCATGATCATTCTTCATATGTTTTGAAATTTAAAAATTTCCCTGAACCTTTTTTGAATTTCCCTGACTTTCAGCATACTTTAAAATGGTAGTAAATTTTATCTCTTTTCCCATGAACTCCCTGACCTTACCTGACTTTCCAGAAGTGTGAACCCTGTATTTTACTATGTATTTTACATTGTAATCATATAATCAATTTATAATTTACTTTTAAACATAATGCTATAATATTTAAAAAGACATGAGTCGAATGACATAAATCAAAAAGTGACTATAGTGCAAATGAAATAAAATAATTAAAATTATTACCAAGACTTGAATAAATGAAAGGAGATGTGGGAAAATGATCTAGTCCTGCATAAGTAAAATCTATTGATACTTTAGTAATACAACTTTTGATTTCACTAATCACTAGTTCCCACCTCCCCAGACCCCAGTCACTACTGATAACTGACTACTGTGCTATGAATACTGTCAAGCTCATTACACTGGCTCTCGCTGATCAGGCCAATTTAATTTTATGATGACTGATAAGTCTGATATCTCAGATTCGTATGATGTGTGATGAGAATGACAGTGGTGAAGAATGAGCAGAACAGGGACTCTTATAGCTTCAGCTGCGCTTAGCATTAATACATCTCTCTCATTGGCAAATTTTCACGAATTCTCCAGTTCTAGATTTATGAGCAATAAATACTAGTTTTTCAATGTCTACACAACAAAATACATTTCCATGCAGGCCTTTGCACCTTTTATTCCTTTAAAAAGCACAGCTCACACGACTTTTTTTGATTGCATTCTAAGATTCGATTCAAATAATTATGATAAAATTTTATTGAAGCTGAAACAGAGTAACAAAACATTAATGAAGACAAACAAGATATTATGAATATCAAAATTCAGAATAAAAATAATAAATATATGCGAAAACCCATAAAAATTTTGAACACGAACTCAGGGGCTTCCACCTGTAGGAAATTGGAACCAAAAATGTCCAAATTAGAGCATATCTGCTAAAAAATTAATAAAAATTGCTTCAACACCATTAAAATTCCAAAAAAAAAATGAAAAAGCGAAAAAAAAATTTACTTGTCTTTTCAGGCTGTTTTTTTTTTCATGAAAAAAAAACCGTTTTTTCATGAAAAAAAAACGTTTTTCGGAAAAAAACAAGCTTGATTTCCTTCCCAACCCTAGGAACGACTTCACCAGAGTAAAGTTACGTACCAGAATAGAAGAGCACCGAACGCCGCGGCGCGCTCTGATAGATCTGTGGAGCAGAAGCATTGATGAAAAGAGGAGTGTCCGCGGAGACCAGCGAAATGAATAAGGAGAACTCCCAGCTCTCCACGTGTGTGTAACTTTAAAGAGCGTCAAAAAAGACACAAAGAGAACAATACCCACCAGTGAGAAGGTTTCCCGATTCATGGTCTAGTTTCACCAAGGGGTCCGCCATGCTCGAACGATTTTTGCGGAAATCCAAATTGGATTAGTTGAGAAAGCTTTGACTGTGCTTTCCACGACAGGCGAGTAAGCAGCCTAGAAACCATTTTCTCCATTAATGTACAGGATGACAGTCAGCGAAATTGGTCTTTGGTTGTCCCCAGATTTGGAACGTCCAGTTTGGTAATAGAATTACAAAAGCTGAAGTCCAATTAAATGGAAAAGAAGATTATCCAAAGATTTCTATTTTATATAGATCACGCAAAAATGCTGACGCCGAAGCGGCCATGATATGACGGAGCGCTATGATGTCACGGAAATTATGTTCAGACCAAGGCACCGTTCTTGCTATTTGCCATGCGATTTATGCATCTACTCTGAGCAAGCCCTGCGTAATAAAGACCGGTCGTGTAGGTATGATCTCTCCCTTTCGCTGTTTGAAAAGTACTGGCTAGTCTGTGTCACTTTCTCTAGTTTTGAAGTTTCAGTGTAGCGAAAGAAACTCGATGGCTAGCCCACAAAACTAATACCTAACGCATTCCTACAACCGCGGGTATTCCACTGTGTATCTGTCAACATATGGCGTTATATTGGCACCACGCGTGAAATCCTAGGGTGGAATAATTTTCCCCAACTGGGAAAAAGGTGATGATCGCATGATGACTATAACCTTGATATTTATTTAGTTTTTTAATGAACTAAGCTTTGTTGAAAAATTTACCTGTTTTTCTGGAACTGGCACGACAAAAGCGAAAATGTGATGAGATAAATTTGATTAGAGAAGAGGTAACAGTAAAAGTTAAAGAAGAAGCAAAGAAACAAAAAAAAAACACAATGGAAGGAACAGATTTCACCAACTCAAAAAAACGTGAAAAAAGAAAAAACTATTAATGAAAAAGTTAGAAACGCTTTTTAGGCCAATCCTAAAGACAACTAAGCGTTGGCCATAAATAGCTAGTGAATTTTTCACCAACTTGTTATCCGCACCAACGGAAACTTGACTTCTCAAAAAGCTTTCGCCAAAAATTTTCTCGACCTGCAATCAAAATGTACTTTTGAATTCTTCATAACTGATTCTTTGAAAATAAAAGATACATTTTTCTCCTATCTTTAGCTCTTCTGTCACGTTGCTCTTAATAATAATAATAATAAATATCTTCAATCTATACTACTCAATCAAATAACTTTATGTCGATAGTTTTATTAAAACTACAAATAACTATAATAATCAATAATTTCTTTCTTTCTATTTCCTTTTATAATACCTTATCTAAACATGCAATGAACAACATGGATAGTTAATAGAAACATGATCGTAGTCGAATAAGCACAAGCCCTCCTACCATCCCCTTCACATACTCACCGATCAGCGTCATTATGTTCAAAAAATTCTACCCAAGTCTCCAACATGACCCCCACCGACCCCTCTTCAATGTATGGTTCATTCCTTGAACCAAGACACAAAACCCCACTTCACTCCTATTATGCAAATTTTCATCAACAACTCTGAAATCATCGCATTTTTTTTTTCAGTGATGAGTGTACTTACTCCAATGAACATTTCCTCAGTCTTCCAGTCGTACTTCCTAAGCACAACCTTAGTCACATAAAATCGCTAACCCAACTGACCAACATTCCTCTTTTCAATATACATACTATCTCAATACACCCTCGTTTATTCTCTCATTGCATTTTTTTTCACACCGCACAATTCCCTTACACGTTCATACCTCATTTATCAATTCTTTTCACATCTAACACCCCTAAGATATTAATTCCGAACATCATTGTGCCTTCTACTAGATCTATATTTCTGAACAGAAATCCCTTACCCTCTATATAAGGTATTATTACTGTTCTCCAATCCTTCCGGAACAATATACTCCTCCATTAAAGCGCCATGTACAAAATCCATTCCATTCAATCCCAATCCTTCACTTCCATTCTTATCATCTTCACAGTACGGCACCTTCCTTTTCTCAATATTTATCTATACTGAAGAATTTACCATTTTTAAATTCATTCTCACTCTACCTATTAGCTCCTCCCAATTATTTAGATCATACCCAAATTACAATCAAACCAAACACAACCACTTCACCTCCTCATTCTGCCATTTTCGAAGGGTTCTCTCCACACTCTCCTCACATCCATTTCATTATCACCATCCCTTATTAATACTTCATTACTACTATTGAAAATTCCCACTTAATCTCATATTAACCTTCGCCATTCCTTCCAGAGAGTCCTATCCCTTGTAATCCCCATCATCAATCCTCCCACAACGTTCATTACTTCTTTTACGCGTATGCAACTCTATATGCTACCTCCTCTGTCACTTATGATATATTTTACATACACCTATCTTTAAAGACCTCATCATTGCTTTACACATTCAACCATGCATCTCATTCTTTTTTACTTATAACCGCTTCCATCCTTTTTCATTCAACATTCACCATTGAGCACATTTACCCTGTTTTAAGCTTAACACATACATACTTATTTTGCATTCCTAAACAAAAGGCTTCTTTATCACGTCAGATTGTTCAGTTTCATCAATTTCACTTTAAATTGATTTATCTGCAGGTGTTCTCACACAATTTTCTTACCACCTTTCTTTCAATCACTTATTACTTAATTTTTCCCACGTTCCTTCACCTTATCCTTTCCTCTCATCCATGTTCCCACTAACTTAATCTTAAAAATAAGCTAAGAAATAATAATAATAAAATAATAATAATAATAATAAATCAATAATAATAAATAATATGATAATAAAATATAATACTATAATAATAATAATATTAATAATAATATATTAAATAATAATAATAATATAGCAAATGATTCCAAACTCTCTCTACACCTATTATCCACTTTATATTAAAGGCATAACAACACAACTCATAACTACCTCTTCCACACTTATCTCAGTGCTTCCATATCAGCATCGGATTCTTGAGAATTTAAATGACATCCACCATATGAGATGTCTCTTCTTGAACACAGACTTTATCATCTTAAAATTGTAGATTTTATAACTTCTTCTACCTTATTCACTTAGATGTACATTCTCCGCATAAAGGAAGTTTTCTCAATTGTCAGGCGAACTCTTAAAATAAATAAAAGTATATTAATATGAAAAAATGTTAAATACACAATTAAATAATAATAATTAATAAAAATAATAAAAAAATAATAATGAAAGTAAGGTAATGGGCAGGGCATCTTTCGACTGTGTCATTTCTTCTACACTTTCTGTCCTGTGTATGCTATGCATTCACCCCAATCTGGGAAAGGAGGTATAGCAAATGCCTGAAATATATATATATATATATATATTATATATTATATATATAACTATATATAATATATACTATAATATATATATAATATACATACGTATATATATTACTAATAATAGTATATATATACAAATATACTAATATATATAATAATATATATATTATCAGTATATAGGGAAAAGTGCGTTTTTGGATCAGACTCAATTTTTGGTCAACTGACCAGTTGATAATGTTTGCAGAGATATAATATATTATATTATACAAATAATCTAAAATCACAACAAAAAAAAATAAATAAAATAAAGCACACTCTATGACATCCTTGCTAGCGAGAATAATTATTAGTTAAATCCACAACTTTCATAATAAATCATACAATTCAATAGAAAATTAAAAAAAAGTAAAGGATTTATTTTTAATGAGCTCCACACCATAAGTAATTTTATAAATAGCGCCATGACTGATCAATCTCTCATTACTCAGATATAACTTGATGCTCGATATCAATTCAGAAAAATTGGTCCGGATCAGAAACTGGACTTTGATATATATATATATAATTATACTATATATAAATAATATATATAATAATATATATATATAATATAATATATATACTATAGTACTAATATATATAATATAATATATATAATAACATTTAAATATACTATATATTTCAACCTGGAATCTTCTGATAGAAACAATAATCTTGGTCTTTTGGGTCCAATTCTTCCTTCTCTATTTCAATTTCGTGTTTGATGTCCATTTTAATACTTATTTTAATAGAAAATATTTCAAATAATTAATAACCTATAAACAAAAAAATTTTTTCAGACAATTTTTTCAAATAATTAGAAAAAATCTAATCAAAGTTATAATCTATTTTTTTTTTTACAATGGAGCGTGTGCATTCAGTCTATGGCGCAACTTACACTAAGAAAGTCGTCCTCACTGCCTTGCCCATGTCACCCCTAATCCCCACATAGACACTAAACAATCCAAAGTTTTACCCCTGTCATTTTCAAATAATTCCACAATCTTTCATCGTGCGTCAAGATGTAATATATTGACCCCCATCAATTCATATCCTTCCAAGCCTCAATTCAATAGATTTGAAACCATATGAATAAAATTTGAATTAGTAATCATTTTCTAGCGCCTATGTTGCGTGCACTACAATGTCTACTGCATGAAATCAAACCAGTTATCGCTTTCCATAAAGTAAAAATTAAACAGGAATTTATTCATAATTAATTCCGGTTTCTCGAATATATTTATATTTAATTACATTAAAAAAAATCTGAAGTATTACAATTAAATAATTATCATTATTATAATTATTAAAATTCAGATATTAAATTCATGTAATTAGACCTTACATAATTTTTGATATACACACAAGTTATGATATATATACAAGTTCTACTATCACGATCAAGAAGGTACAAAAATATTTCAATAAGTACTGATATGCAACCGAAAGACGAAACCTCCTACGATCACTCACAGTGAAGCGTTACAGCATCTTTGCCCCCAACAGCACAAAATGTTTATGTGCCTTGCATTCAAAAATATTTTTTATATATACGTTTTATAATCCTGATTTATATATGAATATATTGAATATTAAAATATTTAGCCCTATTTTTGATATCTTTACCTTACACAATTCACACTGTACAACCAAATTCATGTAAGATCTCGTTATCACTGTCATCCAATGATTAGCCTCATACATAAATTTAAATCGCATTTCAAAAAATTAAATGATTGCAATTTATTTACACTATGCTTTTCACATCCCTCCATGTTAGGAGTGATAACTGGTCTGATAGTTTCACAACCATCGTGATTCTGACGCAGATATCTATTTTCATTTCCAAATACATCATCTTTGTTTTCTTTACTATATCTTCCCCTCCTACTTTAAAGACAATTATACTTAGCAAATAACTTTAACACCAAACCTCTATCGATATCTATAAACTTGTACATCTAACATTGGATCTAACCGTTACTTTGCGTTAATTAGATTTATTTAGTTAATGATTAAGTTTATGAAAGAGGCCACACAAGGAGCATCTCCTTTATCTCATACGAAAACACGGGTAATGTAATCATACTCTAAAAATAAATATAGTAGTAATTGATAATAAAAAAAATGAAAATGATAACAATTTTGGGAAAAACAAGTTACAGCCTCTAAAACTTGTTAATACACTCCATATGACTATTCTATTTTTGCTGCTTACTAGCTTCACGCGATCTCAATCACTTCTAATAGTCTCCTCTCAGTCCCTACAGCGTATGATATGTCACTTATAAATCTATACGATCATGAACCTACACATTAGTGTAATTAATAGCTTAGTAAACAAGCAATCTTCAATAACCTGAACTAGCGCAACTCACGTCCTAAATCTAAATGAGCACGAGGCCCTAATTCTTTTATAAGGAAAGCCTATGGGAAAATTTTAAACTTTGAAGGCTCTAACTTTTTTTCTTAAAAGTCAAAGTAACCATCCTTTTTAATCATCATTTTTTTTAAGAAAATATACTTCTAAAAAAAATATATTATTTTTTTTTTTATAAGAAGAAATCCTATGGAAAATTATAATTTCAAAGGCTATAACTTTTTTTCTAAAGACATCATTTATCTTTCATTCTTTTATTCTTCTTATATATTACCGTTTTAGAGTATATAATGTGATTTTATAAAAATTCTGGGTAAGCCCTTCCTCCGCTACATTACCATGATTACACGTTTTTAATCGTATTAACACAGTAAAATCTGTGTCTATTTGACCAAACCTTCATAACCTTACTGATTTTCACGTAACAATTTAATCATTATCTCTAAAACTGCTAAGGAAAATTCTGGACGCAATCCCAGAAATTTTCAAAACACTCCAAAGATGATTCTTAAATAACTTAATATATTTTTATAGAATAAATCAATACTACATAATTACCTTATTTTACTTATATATATATAAATAAATACTAATAAATAAAAAAATTAAGAATCTAGAAAAGGAATAAAACGTAATTTGCAATCTCAAATTATGAAAAAATCTATAAGATCAATATTGTACTATTATACACATATTTGCTATCCGAACAGTACTTTAACATCTAAAATCTCCAGCAAATCTTCTGTTGCACTAGGCTATGTGAAATTATTTAGTCTACTAGCAATTACCAAGTCCAAGTTCAAGTTATTACACAAATCATTTCTTTCTTTATCTCTACGATGGCATCTTCACAGATTGGGTTGGTCCCACAACATGCACCAGAAAACAGAGTAGTTAATAAGTCACAAGAATTGACCAAATTAAAAAAGCCTTCCCCAATAAATTTAAGTGGAGCCCATGAGGACCAACGAGCTCCAAGCTTCTCTACCTAGCACCATCACCAGCTATGTCAATGAACATACACAATCTCATGACAAACATCAGCCCCAAACGCCATCACTTTGTATCTTCATCAACATGTATGAGTTGCTGCATCTCGCACTGGCCATACCACAACCATGACCCACATCATACACACAACAAACCTACCCTCTCATCCTACTATCTTATTAGACACAATTCTTTAACTTCTGCTAACTTTTCACATTCGTTACTTCAGACACTCTTACCAACTCAATACCCCGCAGTTCTATGTTTATCCATAACATGCCTTTTATACACCATCACAATTGTCTCTATAAAATCTCATGAGCGTACTGTATATCTAGTATATCCCCTCAAGAGTCACTTTCAGTTTATCATTCTCAAAATGTGCCACCCATCCATGTTTGGAATAAAATAAACAGATATTTTTAGATTTTATTATTATCGAATCTATTACTTTACATACTCAGACGGATAACTAAAAGTCCTCGTCCTGATTTCTAATCACATAGGACCATAAACTCCCGACAAAAGCTTGACGCAATAATGGCAAGAAGTCTAGTATTGCACATTAGTTTACCAAATCGCAATGCTGCATCGACAGTCCACAACAGTTTGTTCAGTTTTTTGCTTTTCCACGTTTAACTACTTTGATTCACGGCGTCATCGATCATTTATTGTGACTTTGTATTTAGGCTCTGCGGACATCACGTCCCCTAACCCCTGCTCTCAGAAAACAAGATCAAAGAGCTCCACAGAATCCAAAAAAACCCGTCTAGAGTCTATACATGGGCGCTAGCGATGTCACAGTCTGATTCCTCGGCACTTTTTTCTCAGTTGTTATAGTCCTCTCGATATCAACGGCTCAACACAAACATAGCCGTCTCCATAGAAGAAATCCTTACTACCCTGTCACGCTACATCACGACTGCTCACAAGCAATGACACACTACCCTGCACGAACTACACCGTCCTAATACGACACTAATTAATGATTCCTGTAATTGTGTTTTCGTAATTACACCTATGGCATGGAAACTTATATAGTTATACGCTCACAGCCTTCTTAGATCCATGGTCTCCGTATCGCCACACTTTCAATGTGTTGTCAGTAAAGAGTGTGAAGCATTTCTCCATCCCCTTACGGAGTCTCGCCAGGTTGTACAAACAATAAACATAATCTTACAACTATGTTTTAAAATAATTTAAGCTAGTTCTTATTAAGCTTTTCGTTACTGTCATCGAGTTACTCAAACCAAATTTCATATCCTATTGCATGTCTCACAGCACTCGTAGATACCTATTACATGTTATTGCGTATCATCTTCTAAATGCTGCCCAAATCAAACTTCACTCACCATCGGTAATCTGCACTATCTGTATTATATTCGACTGATCGATACCAGCGATACTCCCGTTGTACGAGACAAGTATTTCTCCTCAACTTCTTCGTATTAAGTATAAGTTCGTATATACCCCGCTTAGGGCGACATTTAGAACGTGCTTCCAAAAAATTGAAGACAAAGCAAATGTCACAGGAAAAGCAGCAAAAAGTTATTTCAATTTCCATTTTTTATTACATTGGATAACGCAACAGCTGCAACATAATGACTTTAAAAAATAATCTAGATTGATGTCGACAAACTAGCCATTTCTGTGATATTTCATATCTGTTCACCTCATTTAATATTGCCAAGTATATCTCTCGAGTAAAACAACTATCGGTTATACATTATATGTTTTCAACTACGTGATATATACGTCCATTTTGATATTTTATGTCTTCATTGCAATAAAATTAGCTTCAAATTTCTAAAATTCTTTCCCTTAAAACCTATTAAAAGTTCAAAAAAAAACTAAAGAGAGTGGTAAACACTATTTTTTATTTTTTTTTAGTTTATTCCAAGTCCACCGGTTCCACATAACAACTGAATCATTCCCGAGCCATCTTGCCGTTGAGTACACCTATTATACGAAAATTAGAAATACGAGCTAGGCACGCGACGCTCACGTCGTAGCAAATAGAAGGATCAAAGGAGTTGAAACGTAGGGAACAGATTTTTCAGGTCTAGCTTTTAGACTCACAACATTATCCAATAGAAAGCGCCGAAAGTATACCTTTCAAACAAGGGCCAAAGGCCTTTAAATACACTGAGATACCTGTGCAGACGAAAATATTCCTGCAACCTGAACAGAAATCCCAGCTTCTATGAGGCCACCAGTGACCGTTGTGATATGAGGTTCCAGACAATTTTTTTATTCAGACTAAGAAGGTTTATGTCTGCTCATAGGTTAGACAATCAGGTTGGGAAAATAGAAAGTTGGATGGTGAATGTCGAGCAGAAACTACGACCTTTAGATGCTTGGGGGGTAGATGTGACCCCGCAGAAAATCCCATCCAGTCTGGCAAACCAAAATTAGAATCTGAAAGCTGAAAGAAGCAACTCTAGATGCATCAATGGAACAAATTGAAATGAGCAGAAAGAATTGAGAGTGAGTCATCGAATAAGAGAGACGAGCAAGAAGATACAGCTGAGGAATCGTTGATAAAAATAAGAATAAACTGACACTAGAACAGAGCCCCTGCACAACACCACAATTAAACGTAGGGACAATATAATATAGATAATATAGATATATAGAACTATATATATTATAATAATAACTATAAATATATATATGATAGTATTATCTATATATAATTATAATATATAATATCATAATATCCACTACTATCATATAATATATATATATACTATAATCATATCATAAAAAACTACTAATACTCAATACTACCAACTTTAAAATAGATATTACTATTATTATACATACATTATTATAATAATGTTATATACCGCAAGATACAGCCCTATTACTATATACCCGTATTATCCAGATAGTCATATACCTAACATTACGTTAAAATATTCTGTCTTACTATTATCAAATCAAATACTACTATATAATACACATCAGCTGACACAACAGTATATTTTGAGGATTAGCCATTACCATCGCTAGGATGATTGAACTAATATTCTCTGTAAAAATATGTCTAGTTCTCTTACCAGCTCTCAAGACTCTCAAATACGATGCCCTCAAGAAACTATCAGAGTGTGACATACACTGTAGTGCGAATCAATCTTACTTCTTATAAAACAGAAATTAATGTATGTCAAGTTCACATTAGGAGGACGCTCTTGAAACCCTTGAGCTCTCAAACACACGGAAGAGCGAATGACCAATAGTACTTATTTCACGGCCTATCATTTGCCAAAAATTGATGGTTCGCCAGTATAGAACAAAAACATACATCAGACTGTTTTATAACTGCACCCTACCATCTATATGTTTTCAAATATTATAATCTATATATACAATTAACATTTATATTTCTTTACCTACCACAGTATTAGCCATATTAACAATACTGATTAAGACCGACTCAGAGACCCCCCTCCAGAGATGGGGCAGCAGAATTTCTGTAATCGCTAGGTCACCGACGACTCGCCAACGAATCTGTCTAGCCACTCCTCGAACGTCACGATTGAGCAGAAGTCAGAGTATTCGAAGCCAGACAACAAGAACGCCCGAACAGTCGCAGCTCATAGAGTACATTTCGTGCAGATGGGTAATCGTCGTGTTAGCTAGCACTGTAGATCACTCGGACGATGTCGATGCTGAAGATTCACCTCATTGTTGTGCTAGCACGTGTTGAAGCTGCGAAAGTTGGTAGCCAGATGATTAAATAGTTACTACAGGCGACGGTGGCGTAATAGGTAGAAGAGAAAGCGAGGCGACACACCAAGGAATGTTGTATGTAGCGAGCATCTGTGAGAACAACCGAGGTACTCGAAATATGATCTCTGCCGAACAACTCACTCAACACCCGAAGTCTAACTTCATCGTGAGGATTGGCGACGTCGAAAGAAATGTTGGCACTTAGACTCGATTTCGATCCACACCTCTGTGCTTGTGGGACCTCGTGGATGACGTAATATCACAAAACTTCTCCTCTTTCCGAGAATACATCTAGTCAGCCTGACAAAGCAACATCTTGACCTTCGGTGTGCGTGCGCAGACAGCAGCGTTCACTATGTGCTGCGCAGAGCTTTCTGCTTCTCACACACAAGACACTCGGTCTGGTAGAGAGTCCAGCTTAGCGTGACGAAAGATATCACTCATTGAGTCGGGATCCAGTAGGAGGTCGGTCTCCACGATACGAAGCCACACGCTCCTTAAGTCGACGTATAGATAAATGATATCAACTGTGGTGTCTTAAGCAGTAGTGGACGGACGTAGCGATGCTATAAGAGTCTCGAGCCGAGTGCGGTGCAAAGAACTCTCCGGGAAGCGAAAGTAGTGAGACCGAAACAATGTTCTGCAGTCGCAGAACATTGCAGATCTCTCTTGCAGTGTCTATGTGCGAAAAGCCTAGCTAATTACCTAACCGGGAAAGAGCGGTCTAGTCTCTACATGTCATCCGGTGTGTGTATGAAGCAGCCGAAGAGCCTTAAGACTGCGATGAGATCGTTACAATTCCGTTGCTTTTATTAAAGCAAGTTGGTATGAATCTTTTCAAACCCAAGGAGGCGCATCAAATCTCTCCAAACAAAGATAACGATTCCGAAGACACGCGTGCCTTGATCTGTAGTGACAGAGAGAGTATTGCCGAAACGAGAAAACCCAATGGTCATAAAGCTGTTCGCAATGAGGATTCCGCGAAAGCAACCCGCAAAGAGACATAGCATCTCCGGTCCCATGCGACTGAACCGTCAACAGAACGAAGTAGCGTATTCATTAGAAGGAGAAGAGGTCTACAATATCTATGTGAAACCTTTCAAAACCTGTCAACTCTCGTGTAAGAAGAACCAAGAGGCCTTTTAGTGTGCTCGACTTTAGACGCTTACAGGAACAAGACAATTGCTGCCACACTTCGTAACTCTTCGCATTGACCACGGGCCACACAAAGCGCTGCTAGAAACAAGCCTTTTCCGCGAAGTCTCGACTGCCGGGCGTGAGAAAGGAGATGTGCGAGACTGAACAGCATTATGCTCTTCCTGATATGAGAAGCGAAGAAACCCTATAGACGAGCAGAGCATGGATTTGACGATAAATCACATAAACAACTTCCTCCTTTGAACGCCGTGGAAGTCCGTTATCCATACTCATAGTGCGTAAAGAAAGAAGCTCTAATGCTGCGTCGGATGGAATTTCGCTCCTCTGGGAGAGCTGTCCATAGCTATCAATAATATCGATGATTGGCACCATAGGTAAAATATAGAGTCGATCTGGCATCCCGCTAAAGTGGTCACTTCCAGCAGTGGTGTTATACTACCTCCAGTGAGAGATTATTCTCGCATACGTCAGTGTGTGTAATGGGCATCGACCGTATCTCCAGTGCGGCGTGCTTCTCTGGGCGAGAATCTGTCGATTCTGACGCGTAACAACATCCGTCCGAAACGATAACGAACGAGCTTCGTTGATCGGAAAGTATTGATAGAAAATCTCACTTCTTATGAAGTACCTAAAGTCGAGTAGCTAGTACAACCATTTGCAAGCAATTCTCGCTTATAACCGAACCCGCACTACTACTCGAGTATTCGGCAGGAGTTGAGCTTGCGCGCCGCAGACAGCGCAAACTAATACGCAATAGGAGACCCAAACGTCTATTCTCAACACTACTGCTGAAGGCTCTACACCACCCACAGCCAAAGTCGAAGTCGCGACATTATGAATAGCGCACTTGCGCTGCCAATCTTTGAGCACACTGGACCAAATAGTGTTGCCTCATAACAAAGACTTCCTTGAACGCGTATCATAAGAGCTATTTATCTTGCCCCACAATCCGTCTGACCAACTCAAGACGAGCATTCAACGCTCCAGCCATGAGAACCACCTACACCTAGCACAGACTATGCATGCTTTGCATTAAATAGCGCCTCGCACGATATACAGTGTTTACGAAGAAGAAGTTCGGAAGCACATGATATCAAGTAATTGATCATTATACAATACGTTTCACGATTCCAAGTATTGTCTATCTCACAGAAAGTGCTTCGTGCTGAGAAACGGATTGCATCATCAACATCCTGCACATAACACTGACTTCGGATACATGCTCTATCAATCACACCTTACTCGAGGCTAGAAACATATACATGTCCCAAGGTAAAAAGTGAGAGATGACTGTACCAACCTACAACTTCGCGCAGATATAAGTCGCATTCCAGCATCGTTTCATAATTCGTATGCCAATAAACACAGCACGCTGAAATGACATCCCCCTGATGCTCCTCACGGAGTGTGTGCTACTTAGCTACAAGTAACCGGTCGTTCGAGACTAAGCCCAGGCGCGACAAACTGATACAAGAACCCCCCGCCCCAAAGCTAAGCTATAACGTATCACAGTCAACTCCATTTCCGAAAAGCACTGAGCTGCGCAATTCTAAAGACCGAAGGGGATCATCGTCTACTTACTCAAATAATTCACCAAAGGAGATCACACAAATCGAGCGGATATTTCATTGCGCCAGTCATACACTCATGCCAGTCTCACAGAACTGATCTAGATAGATATTTGCCCCTGACCAATATCAATTTATAATAAAAAGTTGCCCATAACCATGACGAAGACTTAAAGGACCTGAGTGTAAATCTGTCGCGAACCCGGGTAGCGGATCAGTCGTTAGTCGTAACAGACAGCACCTTTACACAAGGACACCCCTTAAAGTCTCCACACGAGTCTCCAAGTCACCCAGAAGGTTTGTAGTGGCCAACGCAATGCCTGAAGAGGTGAAGCCACCAGCACTTTAGAGAGGCGAACGAATACTAGTTCATAACATATGCCTCTCCCGCAACTCGGCTCTGACAGCACGCCATTGAAGCTCTTCAAGCATCTAAGGTAAGGAACTCTACACGAGTAGAAAGTATGAGGCAACCATACCTGTCTCGACTTATCTTCAGATCGCCCTGACATCATGTGGAACCAGGAAAGAGCATAGCTAACAAGATATTTAAAAGATCCGGAACAATCCTTGCTCGTGACACATATACACAAAGCCGAGAAGCGTCTGGAGAGCGAGACATAGCGAACAAACAGCGGGTACGCATAGTCGAAATCGCCTCCATAAAAAACACAAGAATATCATGCTGTATACACCTCTGGAGAGGCCACCAATTAGCACTGGTACCGCATCTAACACCTCAACAAAACGGCAGTTCCGCTACATCTGCGCAAGCACTTACACTACCTATGTGTATTCTGCAAGCAATGCGATCAATCAAGATCCTGCTACACCAATATATAATTAGGTTAGGCGTTTACTCATCTTGCCACGAAAGAAAAACCCAGTTAAAACCGTCACCGTCGAATACTAGTAGAGTCCAAAAAGCAACAGGTCGTATTTCACTCCATCATCAACTGGAATATAGTGAACCATTCGAAACAGATACAACCGAACCTCTATGTGGAACGACTGTAGACAAGCAGTCAACCACGGAAGTCACAAAATATACAATACTGCTCAGACCATGCGCAGCAGCTCGCTGCCACACAGACGTCGATATCCTGACGGAGAGTCGAAAGACAAAGAGTATTGCCGCCCGAACATGAGCTAGTCATATCACACAGATCCTATACACGTATAAGACCTTATATCGACTGACCGCACTCGGTACAATCGACATCACCAGCTTGTAAGCTCAAAATGGATCACGCTGTCACAAGCGCCGGCCAGTCCGCTTCTTGGCATCACTCCCCATTGACCTATATCTTGTATTTCCGAAACAAAGTGCACGGATGAAGCACCATGCTTCCTTCGGCTCTGCACCGTTACAGAATAACTCTACTGAATAGTATACAATACTCCGTGAGGAAGGTATCTCTGTCACTAGAAGCAGAAAGGAGTATACGAACTCCTCGACAGGTGAGCTCCTTTACTACGAAAGAAAAAGCAAGCGAGAACGAAATGCGCGAGTAACATCGCCTAGATAAATGCAACGACGCGAAACAACTACCTGTATGACTCTGTGCTCCTAAAGATCCGATCTTCCAGAAGCAAAAACACGGCCATACAAGACAGAAATGTTCCGACTGTAGAGACGCCAATTCCGTGAGAAAGCATGAGAGAACAAGCCTTAGTAGAAGCAGTGAGATAGAAGGAGAGGAAAGAGAATGTAAAAGAATGCACCACAGTAAGCACTATGTGATCTCCGTAAGCGATCTACGTGCGGTTGAGCACGGTGGCCTCTCGCAACAGCTTATGTGAGCTTACGCCAGTCGTGTACAATACTAAATGCGTTGTCACGTAAGGCATCAGTGTGCGGGCGAGCAACTTTGGCGGTATCTGCTCTTTCTATGCACACCACACTCAAAAACTACTGCTCTTCCGCAGTGTGTCGCGCTGTGAAACTATATATCTTGGGCCATACAAAACCGGCAATTTTTTGAACATAGCCGATAAAAATGTCCTTTATATATGCCTCCTCTCTGGCGGAAGGGATGTACTATCCAAAGTAACGGAATCAGCATGTCTTAAAACTAAACCAATATCAACGAACGGACCGCAAATCGTCTCAACGGGCTGATTCGAGTTGATCCTCTTCAGACACATCGCTTCAGATTACTTTCTACTCCTGGTGGAAATAGGGGGGCTAATGCGCGGAATATCTGGTACATAATTACTCTTAAGAGCCGTGTAAGTTAGTTGATATCGCTAAGAGTTGTCAGGGAATGCCTGACATGGCCTAACTACTCTCTACATCTGTACCTGACCCGCCCACGACACTCTACCGGTCCACCTAGAATGTCCCTGAGCGGATATTCTCATCACCGTACTCATCCTGTCTGTATAGGCCAAATATCTCTATCACATTATGGAGTCGGCGTCAGAACGTAGCTTCCTTCCGCACAAACCAGCCCTTTATATCCAAGCAAATCTATCTCTAACGGTGCGATTAGAAAGATCGACCATAATCTTCCAAACTACGCTAACCTTACCTCTTACTCAACGAGAAGCGCGAGATAGGTGCGCGTGCGCGGCGACACACTCTCTGACAGTAATAAGAAGCGTTATCTGCAGAAGAGAGCGTTAAACGGCTTGCCCTTAGATCCTCACTGATCAATGAACGCATACCGCGAGGTTCCACAGTTCCGCGAGACATCTCTGACTCAGATATACAACATGCGGTCAAGAATCCACGGCGGCGGCTAGAGGCGCGTCATAACGGTGTACAAAATCAGTCCGCTCTATCTGTACGACCGCCCCCAAATCGTATTACCAAGCCGTGGACCGCTCACTAGCAATCGCGCAACGCAGAATGCACCACCGAGCTCACACTACACTCAAACCGGTCTCGATTCCCAAACACAGCTCGTTCCATCATCCTACCCAAATAAGAAAATACCCTAGACCCCCAGCCCGAAGACGCAGCAAAAAAGCAACGCGATAACACAACTCCCACACAATCCTCACAACCTACGCGGCGACCCCAAGCACACGCCATTCATGCTACGACTCACCAAACGACAGAGGCCCTTCACCAACATCGCCGACATGATTCACTCACTGCTCACACATCTATCAATTATATAATCATCCATACTGAACATCCGCACCAGCCACCGCGAGTCACTCGTGGACTCTCACGCAACACCTACCTTCATGTAGTTTCAGGAATCACGCGCCACCACGGCAAGCGCACACATATCTATACCCTTACTATATCGCGCACCCTTATCATCCATGACACAGTAACCCATCTATCCACTGTAACCTCCCCATCAGCCCTACACAAAGTCTCAAAATCACCCGATGGCTACACGCCACCGACAAACACAATACTCAACTCTTCATAGTCACAGAAAGAATGTAGCGCTTTCGAGTACAGTCCTGATCGTTACACTCACCTGAATAGTTTTATCTCTCTCCTACCTTCCATCCGGACTCAAAAAAATCCATTAGCTCAGGCACATACCAAGCATACCCAGCTCAAACGTCTGAGATTCTCACCCGTAAAAGAACGCTGTACGAGATCGCCAAGAGTTGGAAATCAGTCATGTGAGGTGCGCTGAGAATTTGCGCTCATCGTCGGCCGCGGTGCCTCCATGTATTCATGTACATCGTCTCACGTACCTCAGCCTGAACTCAACATACGTTATACAAAACTTAAAACACTATCAAAGACAATTTTTTTCCTTTATATGTCTAAGTACTCAGACTCTTACTCATATCGTAATATTTGCAAATCAAAGTATCTTTCTGTTATCTTTTAGAATAAAAAACCGTCAAACCATGAATATCATCTTGATACTTAAATCTTACGTCAATCCATTAAACGCTTATACATCACTAGACTACTTATATTTGTACTACTCCTGACATCATATATCTCTCTATCTCTAAATATATATTGCTCAAAAGTTATACAAATCAATTTAGATATCGCTTAGGCTCACACACCTCTCAAGCTACATCTAACTAATAAGTAATATCGACATTAATAAATATCATAATCATAATAATAATAATTAATACTAATAATAATAGTATCCTAATATCATAATCAATAATCGATATATATATAAATAAATAATCAATAATAATAAATATCGAGTGGTACTACTATCAAATAAATGAGCCAACAATACAAATTATTTTACACACGTACTGATTAACTTTGATCTCACGGCAGTTCGTCTATCAAACTAATTAATAACAGAACTCTCGCTACTGCTAATAACAATAAAGCACCCTAATCGATTTTAGTCACTAATTTTTTCCATATCCACCAATTGGGAGCTTGTCTTTAAAGGAGCGTTTAAGACCCCATATATCATATCATAACGAAAAAGTGCTAATAATTCTGCAAATATATAAAAAAAATTCATTTACAAAGGGCAAACTTAAGCGTCAGACTGAGCTTACAACAACACTTTATTTTTTAAACTAATCCGATACAACTCTACCCCCACAGATATAAAATATAAGCAAACGATAGAAAGAGTTCATCGGGTCTCTCTCTGCGCGTTCAGCGTTGAGTGACACGAGACGGGGAACTCTCTCGTACACCCGCATCCCCTCCTGCACCACCAGGTACCGCGTGCTCGAAGTGCCCACTTATAAAAAAAAATCTTAAATTAAACAAACCAGGTGAACAATGCAGACCACAGCTGGACAGACTTCTCCTGCACCTACTTTTTCTACTATTTGGCGAGTATTAGTGTCGTAACATCGTTACCACTAGCTGCATCCAAGGTAACGTCAGTCGCGTGATATACAAGTCACACACGTAAATTGTTTTTATTCTTTAACTTACACCTAAAAGAGCAGTAGACTGCCCAACAATTGGTTTCAATAAGAACTTCTACTCTACTTGATAAAACTGTGTACACGCAGCTAGTCGTTTATCTTGTCGGAACTACCTTCAGATTTTGAATGTCGATAAGTAATTCTATCTAAGCAACAACTTGAACACTCACCGAACTCACATATCAGCAACTTCTGACAGTGTTTCTCTATACATGAATCATCTATACATCATAACACTCATACAATACCTCAGATATGCGAACGCTAAATAGATGGTGAATACCCTTACACAAAAATCGGACTATATATAAAACACACGCCTAAGGACAATCGTCAAACCAAGTTCTCAGTAGGCACATCAGAACTCCAAACAGAAAAATACAAGCGCAGTTCCCTGTTACTAGTATGACAAATGAGGGTCTCTCACCGAGAGCGCTACCGCTCTCTCGGATAACAACTAATATGAATTACATATAATTCCAAGAACATGGGCTCTGACTCCTACATTCTGCTTCATGCAATTCAAGTATTTAAAACAATTTATATTGCACCTGGCACCGTCATCGTTTCCATAACAACAAAAAAAAAAACAATAAAAAAAAAACAACGAAAAATCATACTATCTCATAGATAATTCAGCAGCGAATTTCAGCTCCAACAAAGACCGCGGATCACAAACAAAAACAGAACTATGACGCAAGGCACACGACAAGTACGATATTTTTTATCCTTTCTCATGTCGCCAAAAATTAGTGACGCAGCTCACTGACCACAAAAAACTATACACACAACAAAATTCTCTACAACTATACTCTAAGAACATGCTGGCACAATTATTCTCGATCGAAGAACCCACTCTTTCATGTTCTAAAACCTTTTACTACCTACTTTAAGCACACATCTATCTCGTCCTAGGTCTCTGATCCCACAAATCTTAACGTCTTCTCAAGCACTGTCTGACAAGATTATATACGTTATTAAGAACAGTCTGGAAACTAGAATACATAATAATAAGAAGATCTATGCGAACAACATACAAGTTGCAACATTATAAAGTACATCTCATACTTACTAACCATATTAACCTCTTTTCTAAACTACTATAGCATAATATATACAATACAAATATGACCTATCACTAATGAATACATATCATAGCACACTCTCTTAGAAGAAGTTTACCTATATCTATTACATACATCGTCTTAATACTAATTATCAGTAGATACCCCAGCTCGTTATACTATCAGTCGAGCTCTTCAATGAAAATTGACTCACTGGCTAACTTACATCATCCCGTACGACTTACGTACTATCACTACATATATAATGCTGCCTAATGAAGTACTGCATCCCTATTAGGACTCTACTACATCAATACCATCCTATCTATATACTACTGTACTACCTACTTATATACTATATTGTAAACTATAATACGTTCAACGATAGTGGCCCTCACGTTTAATAGCTACATACTATAGCTAATATAGATATAACAACCCTTATAATTAAATTACATTAATAAGCTTTTAGGTTCACAATTTATTAAAAACAATATAATATGTCAGTCTCTGTACAATTCCAATATTGCTGTGATCACTAAGCTTTCTCAAAAAACACAAAAAACTATATTCGTGCTATCTAGACAGATAACTGCGACGCAACATACTAAGTGTATATTTCAAATTTGAATGTCATTTACGAAAAAAATAATAGAAGTTGCATACGACAGACTAAGTGTAACAAAAATCGTCAGTCTTAGACACAATATCTATCGTACTACAAGCCCGAACTATATCACTACAGAACACATAAATCACCACCGAGAAATGAGACTCTATTTACTACGCAGGTCCATGTGGAACAAGAAAGCGCTGCACTCGGTTGTCTTTTCTCTCCTCCAGTACCCAACTACTTAACGTCTGAAAAGAAATCTTAGCGATATATATTATTTGCTCCACTTATTTAAAGTCGCTTGCACCAAAATGTATCCTGATGAAACTCATCTCAACAATGAGTACCCAGTCCCACCCCACTAAACAATCGTGAACCAGCCTTATATCAGAATAGGTTATAGGATAAATGAGGACTGCCATGAGAACCGTCGCTACCAGGGATGTAGACAACTTATATGGCGACAAGAATAAGCGATGCGCCGAGCATGTACTAACAGTCCCTTTCTTCCAGAAGGAGAGTATACGTATCATAAATACTACCCATCGAATCGGCGAATTAAGCGGATCGAGTAAGGCCATAGATTTTCATCAAACTAAAATGCGTAGAGATGTATTTAGCCAATGAGCCAGGACAATTTTGATTAGTAAGCGCAGTAAACCCAGTCAGTGCCGCACTCTCTTTTAGTAGAAAGTTCGCTTAGCCTGTCGAAAGCAGTATCAAGCAGTTACCGAGCAGAATCGAAACATAATTAGAAGAATGATTAAGTGTACGCAGAGTTTTTCACATCGCCCAATACGCGCAATGTCCTCTCTCACCTGAATGCGCGGACAGACAAGCTCCATCGAACCAGATTATGAGAGAAAAAATTAGTTGAACATGAATGAAACCTGCCTTATCCATCCGGCTATAACCGGTTAAGACTATGTTATATACAAAATTATATACTTATATAAATTATATATATTCTAGTATTACACTATATCACTATATACTAAGCTATAGGATATATATATTACAGTATAGCGAATTCCGACACGTCCATTAAATCTATATATCTACTCGCTTATATATCACAGCTACTAACTAATTAAAATTAATTCATAGTACTACTTCAACTCTATACCTTCCATTTGCGTCACACCACACCCCTGCCTTACCTGAGCTACACATCCTTCATTACGACACTTCTAACGTAACATTATCTAGAATATTATCGTTATATACACTATTTAGCATATACTATTAATCTCTATTGATCTGTATGCTGATAGACCACTTCCCGCGTAGCCTATTGTATATCGCCTATATTATACTCACACGCTATATAGTACTAAATCACTATATACTAGGCATATATCTATCACCTATTAGTCTCAGAGCGTCATAATCAACACTCACTACAACTCCATTAAGCTAATATACGAGCGCCACTACTAATTACTCATAAATGAACGTCCATACTATATCTTCACTAGCCGATTACTATAACCTCCTATACTCAATTCACATATTTGGAACTTAAATACTATGTTATACTAATATATTATTGGTCATGATCGCGTGAACCAACCCATCTGAGGAACGCGCGAGTTAACTCACAACTACAATTTTCATTGTCTTCGGCAAAGACATCTGAAAGAGCGTTTAGTTTAATTTAAAATTGCGTAACATAACGAAAAGTATTGCGAGAAATTCCATAAGGAAAAAAATTTCTTTTCCGGAGATTTGAGCGATTAACAGCGAGTCTCTTCTTAATATCCTCAACAAAAGGATCGATCACACATTATAGTTTTTCCTGTAATAAACACAGAAGTTTGAAATGAGACGCTGTATAAGTACAAACCTTTTCAATCCATTGCAGTACAACATCCACATGAAACGCACACCTAATTGACTCTATCCCCCGTCCGCAAATTTATAGAACTGCTGCCGGGTAAACTGCGAAGTCGATCGCAGATAGAGCTACCTAGCTAGACATCGAGACGATAAAAATGCGTACTCCATCAACGCAGTCCCTAAATACGTCTACACACGTGCAATTCTCTACTAACATCTAGTTCTTCCTCTCCGTGCACCGCCGATCCCACGCGTCTGTTGTGAGAGCGAGAGGCTCCAAAATCTATGCAGTTCCTCAGCCTCCCTATGATCGAAACAGCACTTTATCGTATTAGATACTACTCCCTCACCATTGCTATATATCTCTCCACACACATGCACACTCACCTTTCTCTCTCAATTCTCATTCTTCAACCCGAAACGCGTTTCCTAAAATCGCAGAGGCAACTGTAGAAGAAATGTACTCTAGTCGCTATCTGATCGACGGGTTATCTTCTCATGATATTAACGAACACTCCTGCCTATAAGTCCTACAATCTTACACACAACACTTTCTTCTGACTTAGTATACCATACAGTCAAACTACAATCCAATCACTCTCTACATCTGTAGATTGTAAAACAACTTTAAATCCAATACCCACAAGTCTCCGAACGAAAGAGAATTTTCTTTAAGAATTTTACACACATACTTTGGCCAAGTTACTAGGACAGAAATTTTGAACAATCTTACGGAAAAAACAATAATAATCTCACTTCACTCTTGAGCAGAGTCTATAGCCGTCCTTCCCACCAAATGACCACACCGTTATTATATGTAAAATATATCACTATAATCTATGTATAATTATAATTACATATAATTAATATACTTATATAAATATTATATATTAATCACTATATAAATAATATCACCTACGATACTCCAGCACTACTATATCAATATTCCATTCATACCTATCTACTCCACTATATAATATCATATACCTTACTAGTATACGTAGATATAATATATATAAACGAACTAATAATAATAGACATCGAATACAAACTCACTATACGACTATCACTACTATAGTATATCTAATTATATGAACCATATCTATACTCTAACTACTACTATACTTATATTACATATAATAACCTAGCTTCCACACTATACTCACATACTCCTACCTCTAATATCACCGCGAGCTAACTATACGCTACTTATATTATACCTAAGTGCTACTACCCTACTAATACCTACATCATACTTATATATTACTCCTTAAAGATATTACTCCTTCATTAATCATTACCGTAAAGCCCACGACATGGCAGCGATACACGCAGTTCATATCGATCTTCAAACTAGATCTTTTCTCTCCCATAAATCCATCCGGTCGATTTGAGCTTGTTCTCGCCCATTTCAGGAGTAGAGACATTGCCTCACCATCCGTTGGGCCCATGAAAAACTCTGCGCTTCACTTATTCATTCTTACTCTATATTTACTCTTCATGCTCGTAATCTGCTGCCTTAGGCGACTTACTTTTCGACCAGTAGTCTCAGCGCAGCTTTCAACTAAAACAGCAAGAACGTGCGCAACCTGCTGACTTTTTCTCACATTAATAAAAATCTTCTGCCTTTGCAACATTACATTCCTAACAAACACTTTAGAAATATCTGCCAGTTTTAACCTCCCCTTTATTCAGTCTTCTAGAATCGGTCTTCCTACATAACTAACTCTTCTTCTTGAAACGCGCCAATCTCTTGCCGGCCCACCCCTCATACTTTCCACTATAATATCTACCCTGCAGTACGATTCTGCATCCCTTTGCCACTCTCCTTCTCCCTACTCTAGGTCCATGTCTTTAGTTGGAGAGGGATGTCATTACACTATTGCTCTGGATCAAGATATCAAGGACCGCACACTCTCATTTTGCCCCCACTAAAATAACTGTACACATAAAACATTCTCAGTATTTCAGATCAATTATTCGCATGGGAAAAGGCAAACCGCAGCTTTTTCTACCCCTAAAACGAGTCTATTTCGGCTCTCTTTATGTTGTCTGTAGTAATCCAGTCTTCGCATGTTCATTTTTATTTTCAGCTCATAACCCTATTTTATATTTTTCTAGTAAAAAATTTCTACATATTTTTTTTCGAAATGGACTTCAAACTTGAAATACTACACACATAAGATGTGTCCATTACGCCACAAAAAGCCCAAAAAGCACGCAATTTACAGTTTTCTACGTGACATTTTTTAAAAATTGTGGTCTCCAGCAATATTGAATTTCAAAAACCTACTTTTTTTTATTTTTTTAAAATTGCTGAATGCACATATTAGCTTTAATATACATTACTCAATATTTAAATGTTATTCCTAATTCTACGCGACCGTCATCTACCTACTATACTATACAACACTTGTTCACAGTACTATAGCTATACCCTTACATAATACCGATATATATATAGAGTCAACTCACATAACACTAACATTACACGCATCTCTAGACAGCCTAAATACTTATTCAATAACGCGTCCTATCTCGTTACTATAAATATAACATATACATCGCTACAACCTTAAACGCGCATACTCGTCAATAAAATATCTACCTTATATATATACTAAGTATTATACATAACGCACCAAATCACACTCACAACACTAATATATCTATACCCTTGATATATACTACACAGATACTACTACTATATACATACATATACCATATATATAATGACGTATATATAAAATATCCTATAAATGTCCGTGTCAATAGTCATTTCAATCTCTTTATTATTTTTCGTAGTTCCCAGAATCTAAGAACAGCCCTAAGAACCCCTCAAACTACTACCACGAACCTGGAGAAGAGCGTATCCAAGTTTTTGGCTCCGGATAATAAAACTAAAACAAAGTTGCTCATCTAAACACACTGGTAAAAGCATATAAACATAAACGTGTTTCCCACGATCGAGTGAGATTAAAGTTGTGTACATCTTCCTAGAGTAAGCGTTGTAAAATTTTTTCTGTTTCATTTTTCTTGTCAGTGAGCTATGCAATCTTTTGCACGACAAATAATCAAGATATCGAAACAATTCACGTCTTCCCCTTCCTATAGTTTCTGATCTATTGTTGGCTGATCTCCAGTCTCATTGTCTGACTGAAAACGTTCCTCTCTCGCCGCCCTGACATGTTATCATGACAGAGATAGCTTTTTTTTTTTTTTTTGCGTTTTTTTTTCATTTGTCTTTCATTTAATTATTACAAATCTTCAACTTTTTAAAACTTAATTCATACATTGGCTTTTTCAACCATGGTTTTGCTGACCCTACAGTCATTATTATATTTGTTTAAAACACTCGTGTCGCGGACCCGGAAGCTCCTTTGTACACAAACCCTAGCAACAGGAGCGCACTCCCTTAATCTTGTACCTTATTCACTACCCAGTGTCCACCTCGCGGCTAGAACCTTGTTACGATCCTTGTGCGGCCTTTAATAGTACGCCTTTTATTGAGACGTATTTCACCTCTTTCATCATTTTGTTGCCCTATCATGCAAATGACCGACAAAACCCGCAAAGCGAACTCTGGTAATTGTGTCATTAATCAGGAGCAGCTACTTTAAACATCACATCCTCCGACAATCAAACCGATGAAGCTGCTTCTCAAATATCACGACACCTGACAGTTCTAGTACTATATCATTGAAACACCAATTTGTATGTGGGCCACACTCTTTAAAAGTAAGTGACATAAAAGACATTTATATTCGCTTGATAGCCTATCCACCGTACCACTACTGCCAGTGTGGCGACGTGTTAGCTAAAACTCCAATAGAAAAGCGCAAGAGTTGCCAAAGCTGCATTTTAGTGTTTTAATTTTTTAACTATGTTTCTCTTTTAGTTCAGGGGGGCTCGAGCCGACAGTGGACAGAGGCGGGACGAAGTCCCCCCCGTCGTCCTTCCGCTGCGATCACCAATCATCCGCGATCGCAAGTCACAGATGAGACGCCCTGCGACTCGTTTCCATCTCTTGTAGATTAATCTATGCGGCGTATCTCCTTACCTAGCGTTTAAAAACAAAAAGTGTTTCATATTTCTCCTCAAGGTAACTCCCTTGACAGCTATATTATGCCTCTGAAATATACTAAAAGATAGAAACTCACTGATTACATCGTTTGTCTGCACACTAGACTATATATTCGATTCACATCCTTCTTTCTTTACAAGGACACAAACGCTCCCCAACTTGTGCTACTAAAAATACAGAAAATATACCACACATCACCCATTATATCACCCGAGTGGATCTACCGACTGCTTCTAGTTAATCTGCTTCGACAAAGCAGTACAAATTCTCTACGTTTATTTAATTCGATAACTAAACGAACAACTTAACGCTGAGTAAACTTATAAATAAGTGTGTAACAAAACTCTATCCGCTATGTCTACTTATTGCTCTATCATTAATCAGCACCACATCTATATAAAATCATATATTATATTCGGGGCTCAAACTAATTGTTAATTGGCAACTTGATTATTTAATATATATGATATACTTAACTCTGATCATCTACTCGCTACTTATCATCCATCATTAGTCTTTATATCATTAATCCTATCTACAATTCCCATATCCTATTCATTTATTATTCTCATTTTCGCCTAAGCGATATCTAGATCTATTTTTATATACTTCTGCTATCATCCCTTAATTGCTAATTTAGGCATGTCCCACCTCACCTCATGCGCCACAAACAAAAAATAAACAAATCTCAACATACAAATATAGCTCGAAATCGCACCCTCCCAGCACCCCACCATACCCATCGTTTATATCTTCAAGAAGCCGCGCTCTGTTTTACCTCTATACTCTAATACTCAACTATATAATTTTTTCTTCTCAATAAAAAAAAAACAATACCTTATTTCTCACCATCATATTCCTTACATTGGCCTCTTCACACTATTAACAAACATAAACCAAACAAATTCTTTTTTATTCCTTCCAATCTATATATACATATCACATTGAAGTAGCGATATATCTATGCCACTTTCGACTCGCCTTATAATTCCATGAATCAAGAGCGCACGCAGCAGCCCCTACCTACACATCACTGGCGCATTATTCCCTGCCACTCCTTATCATGACTTTCACTTCTCTCAAGAATCCTCGCGCTCTCCACCACCAGCATTCTATGATCGAGATGAACTCCAGACATGTATCGCTGCTTTACTCATTGGCTGATAGAACTATTTATTCGTCTTCATCTGCCGGATGCAGAAGCGAAGACGAGAAGATCAAATTACTAATCAAGCGGGTATATAAATAGTCCACTATTCCTCACAGCTACCACTTATCGTCGAACACCGCAATCCATCTCCGCAACTTACATACTTATCATTCTCCCCTGCCCAAACTTCTTAGGCTGTACCAAATCATCATCAACCCACAACGGAATAATCTCACTTAAAGATCGACGTTTATTCACTCTAATCTGCGCCTCTGCATATTAGCACACACTCCACCAGGAGGTAAACCTATATGATTACGAACTTGTTGAACAACTAATCTCAGCTTAGCGACTTGCGCTCGATCTCTCTCTTTAACTGTACTCCATAAATCTATACTATCATGCACCTCTTCGTTGCTTGCGAAGTACTCCTCTCCCTGCCAATGAGCGAGTTATTTTGATACATTGAATAATCTTTATCAATACAAAGAATTGACACACTTGTATCGCCCCTAAAGATATACTCGCCATCTCCTATCTGATCACCTTCTTCCACCTCTTGAAAGCGTAGTGGTTGCCTATAACAAGCAGACCGACGTCCTACACACTTGTCTCACGCACTACACAATACGACATGCTTATCTCTATGCAACAGCAAAATTTAGATCTACAAATCACTTCCTATCACTCTTCGACAACCAAACTCCCGCCACTAGCCACATCTCACATCTATACACAACAGTTAACCATCTCTTCTATCTCTTACGTTCTCAACCTATTTACACATATCGCTCCTTCCCTCTCCGCTCTTATATATCACTCTTCATCCTTACTTCTTCAAGCTTGCTTCTCTCCATTCTTTCTCACGGAACCTTAAGCTCTCACGCAACCACTAACTTCTGCTCTTTTCATGGACCGATTCGGTGTTCTGCTCTGAAAGTCGTTACAAGTTGGCACACGCAGACTCAAAAACCGAACTGTTATGCTCTCAGTTCAACTTCTACTCTAAGAGGGCTACAACTTCTCACTTTACGTCTTCTCGTTACTTCTTCTTCGTAGTAGAGTATATCTTTCCACCTCTCGATTCGCGGTCGCTTCTCTCACTCCTCCTGCTTCTATGTGACAATCAAAAATACCTTTATTTCCTCAACGGAATTCATTGCTGAACTATCATAATTCTTAGATCCAGGTCTGCACCAACATGTCGAAGAAATGTGCTTCTCCGTGCTTTTTTTCGGAAAACAAATAGGTCAAGGATAGCAGAAGCGACTGCCCCTTGTGACCCTGACACTTCGCCTGCTACTTACTTACGTATTACAGACGCATCACAAACCACAAAACTTTCTGATGGATCCATCTGCAGACATCTTTGTCCTCTTGATCCTCCGCACTCCTGTCACTCTCGCGCACTCCTGCTCACAGTACCCTCTCCCTACTCATACGCGTAGTTGCTGCCGAATGGTTCAACTATATCCAGTATATGTGGTTGAAACACTTTGACTCTTGGAACCTTCGCTTCGACGGAGTTTTAACATGTGCGGTTTTTCTTGTGGGCAACAAGTCCACACTACAAATCTATTATTGGTGGCCAGACTTCTTGTCACCATTCAATCTCATGGTGAACAGTTGCAATAACGTTTGTAGACCGGTACCACTACTGCTTTGTCTCCTCAAAAGGTGCTCTATCTCTTCTGTTTTTGGAGGCATTTCTACTATCGCCCCATGTTCTTCTTCGAGACGCTTCCCCTTGTACTATGTTACAGAAGGATTTTCCGAATCAATAAAATCCTTTCTTCTTCTTTACCTGAGTCAACATGATGTACAGCACGCATATCTCAGACGCTGGTCCTCCCAACTTTCCGCTCGTGACTAGAGTCTCCCCCAGACCAAAACTCAGGCGGCTCAGAGCCGAAGTTCGAGCATATGTTAGAACTAAGTATTGTCCGCCCCTCTAAGAGTGCTTGGGCTTCACCTCTTCACATGGTGCCAAAACCTTCTGGTGATGGGAGACCGTTGTGGAGACTTAGTGTCTGAATTGCCTCGACAAAACACCTGACCGCTACCGGTTCCGGCACATTCAGTCCTTTAATCTCGTCTGTGCGATGGAGCGCAACCATCTTTTCAAAAATGATATGGTCAGGGCATATCTATCAGATTCTGTAGCTGCGTTGATGATATTTAAAAAACCGCTGTTATACTCCCTTTGATTATTGAGTATTACTAAATGCCCTTCGTCTCAGATGGCAGCTCCAAACTTTTTCAAAGGAGATACTAATACTGCGTGGCTTAACCTTTCGCCTGGGGCTTATCTCACGATCTTTTGTAGCAAGGCAACTCCCTGTAGGAGCATCAGGATCATTTGCGTTGCTGTTTTTGCACGATTAAACGATTGGCTGGAATGCGCAACTTAATGCTCTGCGAAATCTCGCGAAGTGTGTACTTGGTAAATCATCTCTCACTTTCCTGGCCATACGTTCTCCCGAAGTGTTAAACCCACTCTCCTCGATCGTTCTGATCCAGTCGTGCAGTTCTCACCTCTTCCTCAAACACAGAAAGCACTTCGTTCAAATACTTGGAATGCGTAAACTGTTTACACCGTTCCTTCGTCAGCCTCCGAATTCATTCGTCCACTTTACAGCCCTTATTACACAAAAAGAAGAGGGGTTCAGCCATATTCTTGATTGGACGGATGAGGCAAGAAAAGCTTTTACGCTTCAAAGGAAGCTCTAGCTGCATCGCCAACACTTCTTGGCCATCTCAAGACTCGGCAACCAACGCGTATCAAGATACGCACGCTTCCGACTTGCTGTCGGGTGGGTGTCTGCAGCACAGTTATTGAATAACGTTTGTCTCCTTTTAGCCTTTTCTCTCGCAAAGCTTCACCCTGCCGAAAACTCGTATAGTGCTTTCAGTAAGGAGTTGCTGGCAATGTACCTAGCTACTCGACCACTATTACGGGTACTTCATTAGAAGTCGAGATTTTCACATTCGTAACGATCACAACACTCTCTTTCGTTCGCGATGATTTCCCGTCACGAACGACATTCTCCAAGAAGCACGCCACCTGGAATACCTCTCCCAATTCACCACTGACGTTCGGCATATCTCTTGGGTAGATAACACCACTGCCGATGCCCTTTCGCGCATCCAGATCGACTCTATTTCTCCTATTCCAATCATATATTTTGAAGCTATGGCACATTCCAAGAGGACGAAATCATCCACCCCACATTAACTTCTTCTTGCACGACTAGAAGTGAGGATAACACTCCCGGGTATACAAGAGGAGTTGTTAATGTGATACGTCAACCTCTCTCCTCTTCCATACGGTCCTTCTTCATACAGTGAAACGTTACACCGCTCCCAAATCTCTCAATTCCTTCCTCAACACCCGACATCGAGGCCTTACGGTCAGATGACTATACGTACTTATGAAGACATCACGACTGTACCCTGTAATCCACGCTATGTCAGATCAGTACCCGAGAGAAGTCGTGACTTCTCATCGACAATAAGGCGGTTACCAATTCCACCCGGTTATATAGAGCTAACAGAGCAATCATCCGATAAGTAGCCGTGCACATAGATGAGAAGCACCACTACAGATAGAGCCACTCTGCACTCGGCCTCTCTTGGCTTGACCACCCTACTAGAGATGTATCATGACGATTACCTGAATGCGATCGACAACTTGGGCACACGCTGTTATACAAGACTACGACACCTGCGTGTACATCATTCCTATTATCATGGAACTATCAGTCTGAATACGAGCCAACACGCTACTCTATTATATGACGTCATCATCAAATCTCACGAATTACCGTCTATCTCAGCACTTACGTGCGAGTGACAACCTGTACGTATACCTCACACATGCTCGATCTCTAGTATGTACGAGTCTCTTGTACTACGTCTGGATTACACACGTATCCTTCGGTAATACCATTGCGACAAGCTTTTTATGATCACACCACCTTGCGTGCTTTCTCGCGTTGAGCGGCCATACCTTCTATCTTCTGCTCCACTACACAGATAGTCAATGGACGCTGCTTCGTACACCCTTCGATACCTCTTATACCAACGTTTCACTATCTCTACCTCTAGCAGAACATTCTATATGCATGGCCTCCAGTACTATGTCTTATATATCTTGCAAGAACGATAATATCTCCAACCACTTGCCTTGTAATCCAAAAGAGCCCACGCATTAACCAACGAATGCTAGTGCACCTCTACGAACGATTCCCTACCACCTCAGACTGTAACCTCAGGGCATCCATGAGATCACATGCTCAACCTCCCACAACCGAAATCACATCTGGACCAGAGACAGACATCTATCCGCTCGTCAATGCTCTCGGTATTCTGCGTGACTCAGCCACATCAAAAGTATCGCTCGCCAATGTGCTGCTGCGCAATAGAATCATCGCGAAAGTCTCACAGTCCCAACCATTTCACCGCGTGCGGCTCCAACACCCGTACGCATTCAGATCCTCGCAATTTACTCGCACGATCACTATTTTACACCCCCGTAACTCGCGAGCACTACTAAGCTTACTTCAAACACACACCTTATATCTTCATGTAATACACAACTATACATCACCGTATATCAAGAGCGCCGCCTCTGTTCCTCTGCGCCAGACCGACCTCCATACTCTCACCACAAAGTTCGCCACTTCACTATTCATATACGTAACCTCGTCGTGAATCACTCGGAATCCTTAAGCTCTGTACATGCACACCATGTCGTCGTTATACGCGAGTGATAACGTTCCAGTCGACCGATACACAACGACTTACCAGATATATGATACGTACATGCTCACCTTTTCTGACTCTATAGTTACGACTAATGCAACCTTCCTAAAGTAGAATAACGTTTTTAACGACTCGTACCAGCTCACCGACACATGACCACTAGAAGCAGCCGTATACAATCGACCGTCTTAAGCACACAAGCTATTGCATTGTCACGACAGTGCGCTAAAAATCGAAGTCCTATGCATCACCTTACCTCTGCTGATTTAGCTAGGAGCGGAAATTCATAACCAAAGACCTCACACGCTTTTACACCTCGCTTTCAACAACGACTTCCCACCTACCTTACAACATTTCCTACTGTTTCACCTCCCTTTCTATCTCCTAACATATTCTCAAGCCACCCCTCCTCCTTATTCACCAATACAGTATCCTCCTGCTCCAACTTCAGCATCAATCCCCCCTCCGGGTTTTCCTAGCCACAACCCCCACAAAAAAAGAACAAACTTTTGAGATCGACCCCGATAAAAATACAGCTGGTACCACTTCAGCACCACCAACTTCACGTCTCGAGAACCTCTCAGACAACCTAATCACTCGAGATCCACATATACCCGAGTATAGCCACACCTGCACCGAATGTACCTACAGCTCGACCTTCCGGGCCCTCTTTAAACACTCAAATTCAACATTACTCCTCCTTTAGAGCACCTACCTACTTTTCTCTCATTCAAAGCGGTCAAATGTCTTGAACACACTGCAAGAGAGTCTTGCTGCGCCCCAAACCTCCTGGAGGCGGTTCTGATCATCCGGTCTATTAAATCATTTTTAATAACCTAATACCGTGGATTAATCATATACTGTTAAATTTTATAATAATACTCATCTGTACAGACCAATAGACATATGTTCAGTGCACGGTAATATGAATCTTAACGCCTGAAGTCTTCTATGTCTTTATATCATATCACAAAACACTCATTTTGCAAAAGACATGACATAATATTTTTGTCCATATCTATCTCCGATTTGTTGAACTCAACGTTTCAAGAGCCGTCTCTAACTTGCACGCAACTATTATTTCTATATTATAAGTAAAAGTTCGATTCCTATATTATCCTGCGAAGTTTTAGGACCTCCGACATCATTTATATCATTAGCCTGACTGAGCTCAAGAAATCCGTAGGAACACTATATTTTACAAGAAGAATTTTATTACAGTCCTACATCACCGCCAAAAATTATATACGTTATACTATATACTGATATACTCTATACTACATCTCATATATACTATTATATACTAACCACAAATATATAAATATATTATAATATATAGTATAGCATATATATATATATATATTAGCTATAGTATATACATATACATGATACATGCTCTGCGCTGACCGCGCAAATCACACTAACATCAATTACTATATAGCAGAGATTACCTACTACAATAGTATATATTTATATAATATAATTACTAATATAAAAATAATATATATATATATATATATCTATACTGTATATATATATATATACCGTATATATAGTATATATATATATATATAATATATATATATATATATACTATATATATAATCTATATTATATATCATATATGTCGCTAAGTTAATTGTAATGTTCGTCAGGGCTCTGTTCTATCCAGCTTTATTCTTACTTTTCATTCAACATCTCCTCAGCTGTACTTCTTGCTCTGCTGTTCTCTCTTATTCCGATGACTCAACTTCTCAATTCTTCTGTCATTTTCAAATCTGTTCCCTCTTATGCATCTAGAGTTGCCTCTCGTCTTCAGCTTTCAGATTCTTTCTGTTCTTGCCGACCTGGATGGATTTCCCTGTGGGGGTCACAGCAACATTGCGAAATTCAATTCTTTGAAAACTCAATTCTTTTACATCTCCCTCTCAAAATACCTTCAAAACTTCCTATTTTCATCCGACCTCTCATAACGTCTCACCTTAGAGCAACGATAAACTTCTTATCTGCGAACATAAAAAAAATTGTCTTTGGAAACTTCATAATCACAACGGTCACTAGGTGCCTCATAGAAGCTGGGATTTCTGTTCAAGCAGAAAGTAATATTTTTTCCTCTGCACAGCTACTCCAGTTATTTAAAGGCCTTATTTGCCCTTGTTTGAAGATACTACTTCGCCTTCTATTGGAATAATGTTGAGTCTAAAGTCGTTAAAGACGACTAATAACTGCTTCTCCTACCTTTACAAAACTCTTTGATCCTTCTATTTCTTACGACGTGACGTACGTCGCGGGCACTATCTCTTTTCTATAATACTACAACGGCAGATGCGTCGCGGGAATGGATTCAGTTAGTCTATGCTGGAAACCCGCGTGACTTGAAACTAAACCTAAAAAAAAATAAAACAATATAGTGTATACTACATATAATTGATAACTATGGATGGATTTTTCAAATTTGGAAGAAATTAGTTTTGAAGCTAAATTTTATTTCAATGAAGCCACCATAAAATTCAATATGCGACCTATAGTATACCCACGTAGTTGAAAACAAATATCACTTCGATTTCTTTACGAATATATCAACCAAGAACGAAATATGAATATACAATGACTATCGTAAAAAATCTCATTATTTTAAAGTAGTTATTACCCCCAAACCTTCCTTATCCATTGTAAATAAAGAAAAAAATTTGAAAATAATTTCTTGCTGCTTCCTGCTGACATTTGCTTTGTTTTCTTCAATTTTTTGGAAGCACGTTCTAAATTCGCTAAGCACGGAAAATAGCAACCTTATAAATTGAAGAAATTCCTTGTCTTGTAAACATTCCTTACAATAACCAATTAATATCTAAGGCGTTTTGATTTCGCAAGAATTGCCGAACTCGCAAAATTAGTATTCTTACAGTTGTGTAAGCCTCTAAAATTCGACAAAAACGAAAAAGCCTTAATACAGAATTGCTTTCAACTTATTTTCATTATTAATAAAGTTGTAATTATTATTTTTTGACAAAATTGTCAACAAAGATACATCCTAAATATTTAATCTTTGAAAAATATTAAATTCCTGAAATGTAATGTTTTACAAACACAATACAAATCAAACTTGCGAGACGTATCACGAGCTTTCGTGAGGTATAGTTCCACTGCCTGAGCTCTGATAGCCTGAAGGGCAGTATTTTGTCTTCTTGGAGAGGCAGCATATGTCTTGTGTGAGTTCCCTCTCAAAAAACAAAGAAAAACAAAACAACTTGCAATTGCCAGGAGAAATCAGACAGTTTTTGGATTCTTTGGAGCCTCCTCTTGATTTTGTTTCTGAAAAGCCAAGTTAGGGACCGTGAAGCTCCCCAGGAAGCCCTATACCATATCAAGTAATCAAGTAAGTAAAACAACAAATTGGTTCTAATTTTTGTACTGTCGATGCACCACTCGATTGTGTCCTATTCACATCTACTTTGACTTATTGTCATACTTTGATCAGTATACAGTTTATGATTAAAATCGAGACAGACTTTTGATGCTGTAGAATTAGCTTGATAAATTTTAAAAATCCTAAATATTTTTCTTATTAAACATGGATGCACCATTTTGAGAACTGATAAACTTGAAAGTATACTTGAGATTAATCGATATATCAATACGCAAATAGAAAGGCATAGTGAAACATAGAAAAGATATTTGAGTTCTCTCAGTGTCTGATAACTAAAGACGAATTGTTGCAATTTAGCAGAATTAAAGATTTGCATTAATAGAAAGTTAGAATGGTCGTGTCTGGTTGTGTGATGGCGTCATCGTTGTGGTAGGCCCCAGTCGACGAACCCTTACATTGATGAGATACAACAGTATGGGTGCGGGGCTGTTGCAGTGTTGTTGAAAAACTCATTAGGCTGAATGATTGCTGTCGCAATGGTGCAACCCACTTAAATATATATGGCGGAGGCTTTTTAATTAAGAGTAAGATTCCTGTACCTATAACTTAATAGACCTGGTTTATGTTGTATACATCAGTACTTGTAATCATGTTTTTAGATATCCGATGTTAGAGAATTAAAAGAAAAATCAAATGAAACACTTTTGTCCCTTTTAAAATATTAGAAGCAAAAAATAATTTCACTATAGTAGTGTGCAACGTGCGGAATATAGGTGAAGATTTCCAGATTTAAAGTCAATATAAATTTGGAATATATAAATTTCTTAAATACTTACCATGCAACAACAATAGTTTTAAGATTTATTCATAAATTAGTATGTTCTAATTCAGTTTTACTAGGCGGCCCCCAAGATTAATCCATTTTTATTTATTGATTATTATTTAGTATTAAGTTTTTATATTATAATAAAATAAGGGGTAATCTATTGAGGTTCAACATCATTCTAAAAAAGATCAAGTTATTTTATTTATCATGACTGGTAAATTTTTGATAATTTACTAAAAATAAGTGTTGCCAAATATTATAATTAAAAAATTTAATTTTACGTCATATCTAACCACTGATATTTGCACAGTTGATGCAAATGAGACACTTACTATCGATTTTCTTTATCATGACTGAGTACATTTTGGTAATATTAGCGCAGAAGAGCTTCACCCCCGATTTTTATAAAAATTCACATATACTTTAAAAAAATTTAATAATTGAAAGCACCAGAATAAAAAATGATAATGAATGATGTCTTTAGGAAAAAAAGTTAATAGTCCTCTTGAAGTTTCAATGTTTCCCATAGATTCTTAGCTCAGATAAAAATATTCGATATATTTTTTTTGGAAGTGGCTTTATAAGTTTGCTAAAAAAGAAAATGATCGAATTTAAGAAGGTTGACAAAGTTCTGAGTCTTTTAAGAACAAAAAAGTTACGCCTCTCAAAGTTTAAAAATTTTCCCAAAATTCTTTCTTATAAAAGAAATTAACGGGCCTCGTGCGCTCATTTTAGATTAGGATCGTTCCTAGTTCAGTTATAGCATTTGTCTTAAGTTATACAATTTACTCTGTGCTATATCTTAATACAGAGCATATTCGATCAACTCTGAACTAGAGGCTCTAAAAATGAGACCTAACTTGGCTACAGAGCAAAAATAAAAAGTTCTGATTGGGCAGTTTTTAACAACTTTAAGATGCCTGTAACTTGTTTTCCTAAAGACTATTTTTTTCCAAACAATTTTTTTTTCTATTCTCAATTAGGCTTACTAGCTTCTTTTTTTAGAGTATCACTGATATCCAGTGATTTTTATAAAATGGCCGGCATGAGACCCTTCGCCCAATTACTATTTACCCTTATATCCATAACCTAAACATTAATGGGTCTCCTAAAACGAATTTAAACCAAAAATTTTTTCTGGCTAATGGATTTACATTTAATATAGAGAGGTTTGGCTACCATATTTAGATTTTTAAATATTTAGAAAAATGATTGGAAAGAAAAGAATGAATATTGGAAAAAAAATAGACTATCTCAGTCAGAATCTGTTCGAACTTCAATAACACCTTAAATAGGGCTGGAAAAGGCAAATTAAATAACAGTTGCATCATATTAATTTTTTTGTTGAAAATCGAATTTCACATTATATGTAATAAGCCTAAATTGCTTGATGAACATTGACTACATCTCATTGAATTTGGTTGTTACTATGACCACTAACAAATAAAATATCAAAAAATATTTTAGGCATTTGACATTTGTAATTTATGCATCTTCAAAAACTTCTAATAAAATAACTTCTTCTGTACCTTGTATTTGAATGCAGGCACATAAACATTGTCTGTGGGGGCAAAGTGCCTGTACCTCTGTACCCTTCAACCTGTGAGTGATGAGGAGTTTACTCTTTCAGTGCATATCAAGTATGAATATTTTTTTACCTTCTGATCGTTATAGTAGAAACCTCGAATTCATTCATATATGTCATATTCAATATTATTGTTAAGAACAAAACATGGATCTTAAAATCTGATCTTTTAAAAATTATTAGATAATAATAATTTATTAATTGATATTATCAAATTTTTTTTAATGTAACCCGTTAATATAACTGAATATATTTCCACACGTTCTAGAAATTAATTATGAAATAAATTCTCCTGTTAAGTAATACTCACCTAATCTGGAAAGAATAACATGGTTTGAATTTCATCATAAGACATTGTATGCACCCAACATAGGCCTTACAAAATGATTTAACTAATTCCCAAAATTCTATTCATATGCATGTTACAAATCTATTGAATTGAGCCCCTTGAAGGATATGACATTCTGAATGGGAGCTCATATATTTACATTCATTAAGAGAATGAACGATTGGGATGTATTTGCAAAATGAACAGGGGTGTAAAACTTTGGATGTTTAGTGGTCTATTGGAGGGATTAGGTACAGCCAGAGGTCAAGTGAGAGGACCACTTCTTAGTGTAGTTGCCAGCCATAGACTGAATGCCCACACGCTCCATTTAAAAAAAAAAAAAAATTCACTAACTTTTGATTTAGATTTTTTCTAAATTACGTTTGAAAGAAATTGTCCTAAAATCTTTTTTGAGTTTTATGAGGTTATTAATTATTTGAAATATATTTCTATTAAAATTAAGTTATTAAAATGGATTTCAAACACGAAATTGAAATAGAGGAGGAAGAATTGGACCCAATAGACCAAGAATTATTGTTCTATCAGGAAGTTATTCCCACGGTTATATATATATATATATATATATATATATATATATAATTATATATATAATATTATATATTTATACTATATAATATAATATATATATATATATATAATATATATATATATATCGTATATATATAACTAATATTATATATATATCATTAAGTCCAGTTTTGCATCAGGACTTGCAATTTTCTGAATTGATTGACTCGAGCCATCTCAAGTTATATTGGCTGAGTACATGAGACACGATTGACTCCAGTCATGGCCCGCATATAAAATACTATGGTGGTGAAGTGTCATTAAATGTATGATCCTTTACTATCTTTTTTTAATTTTTTCTTAATTAATAAATTGTATCGAATTTATTATGAATTGTGTTTAACTTATTATTATTTCTCGCTTAGCAAAGATTCCATAGATGTGCTTTATTTTATTTCTATTTTTATTTTTTAAATAACATTTATGTTATTTAATATATCTATAATATCTCTCAACACTTAATAAATTAATTTCCCAATTTCAAAATAAAAAATTGAGTCCTAAATCAATTACTTCTTATCTATACTAATACTTATACTATCTATACTTCTGATCACTCGATATATATATATACATATTACGTACTCACTGAACACTAGGTATATTACTATATATAATATTATTATATCTAATCACATTAATATATATTAGCTATACCTACACTGATTTCACTACATCAGTCACGTCACCAAATAATATGTCGCTTGTATACTGCATCCACAAATAATATAATATCTCAATCTCCTCGTCATAGACTAATTATACGGCAACACACATGCTCTACGTGATCCATAGAATTCGATCCACCGTCGTATATTGCGATCAGATATTCACCCCATATGTTACACGTAGAGTACTATCATTCACCATTATAATATACATAATACACATCCGCCTATTATTATCTACCTCCTTTCCCCAGATCTGGGGTGAGGTGAGTAGCGTTCACCAAATCCAGGAGAAAAGTAGTAGGGAAAGACAGCGTGGTATTAGGGAGAGACAAGAAAGACAAGGAGCTAGAGAAAGACCTAGTAACCAAAGGGCTAGCATGCCTAGGTGTACTAAGTGCGAGAGATACGGTCACTTGACCAGGGAGTGTGTTTATGATGCCTTTTGCTCTAGTTGTAAAATGTACCATCAGAGGGGTACAAGTGAGGCTTGTGCTGGTACAAGCTGGGACTTCAATAGCCCTAGGCGCTTTGGAGAAAGAATAAAATACTTATCTTCTTGCTCTCCTCTGACTTCAGGGACAAGTTAGCAGCGTTCAAAGCTCTAGACTTGATGTTAAGCATATATCACCATTCAAATTATATATAACACAGGTTGGAGGGTAAACTTCCTAGCTATACTCCTGGTTTCACCTCAAACCATCTATCGTTTCTCCGCACTCATTCTAACATTACAACTGATTTTCTCATACATACTTTCTTTTGCCTTCTTTAATCTACCCCTAACGAATAGAAGTGAAAGAGCGCAAAAGGACAGAAGAGGTAACAGGAAACCAGAGAGTTCTCCTTCTTACCCTTCCTCCTTTTCTTATCCCTCTACTTCTTCTAACTATCCTCCACGTACTTTTCCCTCTTCTTTAAACGTACAACGTCCCATGTATAAACCTTCTGCGTCCTATGTCCCTCGAAATGTGTAAACGTCCAACCCTCTCTCTCTCAACGTCCTTTTTCAGCTCCAGTGCATAGCTCCGGCCGATACGTGCATCAGCATGTGGGAGCTATGGACGAAGCTGCTGCTTACCCTTCTCCTCAAGACCATTCTGCGTCTTCCTATGATAATTACACTCCTTATAATAATGAACAAGCTCAAACTTATTACACCCACACTGAAAATAGAAAATAACATAAATCCAAATTTTCAGGGGGCGTTATGAATTTGAGCTTCAACTCATACTGCCGCCAGCCTCTCTGGAGTCGAATTGTATAAAACGCTATAGATTTCCTCTATGTTCCCTTTGTCTAATACGAAGACACTCTTCTTCCTTAGCATCTTCTTAACACTACTTACCACTTCTTCTATGCATCATCGACAACCCAGGAAGTTTTATATGGCCTTACCATTATCCTCTCGCAATACCTCTCCACGGCATGGTCTTTCCATTATCTTACTTTACCCTAAACCTTTAAATTTTTAACAAAGTCATTAACTAACTGATAGCTTTGACGATCACCGGCGCTTCTAGATCAATCTGCTCCCTTTTAGAGAGCCTTTCTCCAGTCAGAAATCTAATGCACCATATAATGTGCACGACGTGTAATAACACATTGACGGCTAACAAACATACCGAATTTTGCATCAAATCGGATATTATGTTAGTCCATATTCAGGAAACCAAGAGTTTAGGAGGACTCAATTCATCACAGGCCCTACAGACCAAGCATACTTTCCTAAAGGATAATTAACTAACATCTCATGGTCATCCAGTCAAGTACAATAAATCCCCATCGGCTGCCTTCATTATCCTCACTCTGTAATTTCTATTATTTACTGTGGTGCCCAACTTCCTACCACTACTGGTCTTCGTTTCTCTGGAGCCCCATTAGGACTCTACCTGTCTTAATAGGGTTACTGCTTCAGATACATTGAATCATTTTGTCCAGCACGTACGAAAATAAACATAAGGCTTGATGTGGCTCATTTTATTGGATATAATGGGACATTAAGGAATTACAGTTTACAATTATATAAACGAAAGGAGGTAGACGCCCCATGAATGCTACCTTACTCCCTCTTTCTTTCCATAAATATATTCTTCCAAATAGTTCTATCCGTAGCACTCATATCGACTCAAAACCACATTCCAATGTTCCATTATCACATAAGAAAATGCCAATCATAATTATTACCAAAGGTGGCACAGGTCTTACCTCATAGTTCAGGAGCACTTCCACCATTTAACCTTTATTAAAGAATAAGCGACTCTTAAGATTCTACGATAAACTCATAAATTTATTTAACTCTACTGCGAACAGGACATAGAACCTACAAACCACTTAAGGATAAGTCTTGTACTTCCAATAGGCACGGATGGTATTTTATTAGTACCAATCTCTCCAGCAAACTACATAGCTTGTTAACGCTAAAAAGAGATGTCGACTAATATACTATTCTGTTAGTTCACCACCCTCTCACGGTACGATATTTTAAATTCAAAAATCCACATTAATTGGAAGCCCCTCTCCTCTACTCCTCACTGGGAGCAGTCCACTATTCTTCCCTCTCTATAGAACCTCCGTCCGATACCCGGAACATCATTCTAATCCCAACTGTATCTCGCTCCTCCTCTGCTGGCGCTGCCTGTGCTACTATAACGAGCACAATAACCTGTACTGTAATGCTTCCTCGTAATTAATGGGAAGGCGGCTTGGACTTCTCAACGACTCCTTATAACACAGGGGAGTATAATTCGCTCGCTCTGTGAGAAATGATACGAGTGTCAGATCCATCGACCTCATTCTCTAGCCTACCCTATAACTGGGAAGCAATTATATAAACGGACTGGATTTCAGCAGCAGAAGCACGTATACCGCGTGCAACACATCGCACACCCAGATGCCACAACCCTTGCACCACCTGCAACCGCAGTGCCACAAAATTCTTTGCAAGGCATCAAACTCCAACCTTTGCACCCCTAGTCGCACCCATAGTCTCTTAAAGGTCAATTTATAGAGTGGTCTATTGCACCGGCAGGTATCAGATTACCCTTTCATTACCCCGCTTTGCCCAGTGTTCACCCCCTTGGCAACCCTTTTTAAGGCGCATAAACACATATGTTAAAGCTCAGAGAATTCGTGGCATTACACCTTCTATGCCTACAGCTTCATCCAGGAGCACCTCCTTTGGTTCCCTACCTATAGTCTAGTGCACCCATAGTGTTAAAGCTCAAAATTGCATTACCCACTTTCAGTACACCACCAGGGCACCCCCTTGGCAGCGACTTGCACGGTATCATGTATTTGCATCTGGACCCTAGTGTTTTAAGGCTCCAAAAAACGCAATTGTACATGCAACCACGTGCTTGGGACTATTTAGGCACTCGGTGCACATAAAGTGCAGTTGGACCTCCATATAATTGGCTAGTAAATTCTCAGATTTGAGAGGTGTACAAGAAGGTAAATTAAACATGAGCACCACAGTGCCATTACCTTACAACACATACATGCCTAATAGAACCACCAAGGTGTTCACCTCATGTAGGAGCGCCACTGCCTCATAATTTAATTGATCGTGCCTTCTGTCACAAGCTCACCTCCATAGATCACTAGGGGCCTTCGGATTCTTTTTTCAGACATCATGATTATATAAATATGAGCAGTTTAAACACTCCCTCAGGGAGTCCGGTGCGTTCACGAACTAGTTCCTACTTCTATGGAACCATCCCTAATTATTATTCACTCTGCCTTTCTTTCGGAATGATTTAATGAATAATATACGAACAAAATGGAAAAAGGTATTAACGTGCTAAGAAGTAGTGACTGAATCAAGCAAAAATTTATTTAATCAGTAACAATAATAAATGAAGCGAGTACACTTTCAAAACATCAAATGAGGTAAGTAAAGCTCATTTATTCAATTATAAACATACTTTTACGTTAATATTCTCTTACTGAGCTACCACTCACTATTCTTTCTGACTCTGTTTAATCATCTTTCTAATTCCTTTACAGGAAATTAATTTTTAGCTTCTAAATTCTCTCTATCTTCTTCGCACCAACTTGGGCATAACCGGTCACGGCGAAAATGCTTGCAAGTTAGCATTCCGTCTCGCCAAACAAATTATATTCTCCTTCTTCTCGTTTCCACAACACCAGATGCAGAATAACCACTTACTGGCGGACATATCCATCTAGAACATTACAGAAAAGCTGAATGTTGGTCATAGACGACTCTCTTTCTTTATATGTGTATACTTACTACATACGGACTTAGACGATATTAACCCCTCCGATAGATGAATCTGATTTACGTTTGATAGAGCTTGCTTTCTGAAGAATATATCTTAATTGTGAAAATAAGGCCCGCATGCTTTTATGCTGGTAATTTGTATGTGTTTTTGGTTTGTCTACTTTTTTGGTCGATCATTGTATGTGTTTGTTGTTGTGTTTATTGTGGGTTCTTGTTGCTACAGTGAGCTGGGTTTGTGTATGTGGTGTGTGGGGTATGTGTTGGTGTTAGTGGTTGTGCTTACACTCAAGTATAATTCCTCCCTTTAAGGTACAGTCCAACATTGGTGCAATTCCTCCAGAGAACTTAGCACTCATTACTGAAAGCAAAAGTGATTATCTTTCCACAGGTACACTTTTCTTTGGAAACACTCTTTCTACTTGCCATAAAGGCAATATTTTGTTAGAACTAGTGAACTTAGGTGCAGATACAGTTACTTTCGACAATCACTGCCTACTTACTACAGCTTCCCGGCTTCTTTATAAAACCACAGAACCATACGACATTAACACGGTCACTGCTTCTAAAGGTCTTTCCGATGCACAAATCCGGGAAGTTTACAAGAGAATTTTAACTCTCTGAATCCCAGTAAGGATTCAAACCAAATATGTTTTTAAATAATCTTTCACACTTGAAGATATTGCTTTCTTCTTAAGTTAAAAAATAGAAACACTATTGCTTTAGCGGATGATTCCAGTAGGAGTCTGCCCTTTAAACAAATTTTCTTATGCAAAACTCATGAAGGCAGTCCGGATTAGTGTATAACCCGTCCATATAAATTTACCCATATAAGTAAATATGGAAGCCATAGAACGAATGGGTTAGAAGACAGCTTGGTAAAGGGATATCATAGAAACCTAGTATTTCTCCTAATAATTCCCCTTTGCTTTTAATTCCTAAAAAGAGCGGTGGAAAAATGAGAGTAGTAGTAGATTACCGGAAGTTGAATTCATTCACAGTTCCGGACAGGTATCCGCTGCTAATATTGCTGATCCTTGTCCTTATAGGGTCAGCAACGGTTCGTGGTCTGTGTTTTCCCACGATTGATGTTGCTCTCAGGCTTTCAGTCACTTAGAATGGCGAACCAACGTCTCGTCCCTACTACTGCTTTACTTCTCCAGCTTCCTCGAGGGCATTTGGCAAATTTGAAAGAATTATGGCCTCAAGGTGCGCAGGCATTCTCCCGTGATTTTTAGCCGTAACGATGGAAATGGCACTCTCCGGCTTGCTAGGCGTTGTTCTGTTTACTTTTTATTGACGATATTCTCATTTTTCAGTAAAAGTATTTCTTCACATTATACACATCTTACAAAGTTTTTTAATGCTTTAACGAAACGCCTGCTCAAAAACTTGATGGGACTAAATATAAAGGTCTTGAAAAGTGTATTTTCTTTTAACGTTTATGTCACTTTTTCTTAGGTTTTAAAATCAGTGAAAAGGGCCTATGCCCCTGACCCGGTTAATTGGAAGCTATTAAAAGGATTTAAAATTTCCTCAGAATGTGTCTGAGTGGTCCGTTCAACCTTTGTTTCTCATTATTTTCGCCATCATGATACCTCCATTATTCTTCCTTGTGCTAGCCCCCTAACTCTTGCCTAAAGAAAGAATATTCCATTTTTCTGGCAAATTGAGCAGCCAGTCTGCTTATGACTCTGTTGGAAAGTAAATTTTTACTTTTAGATCCAGCACTTTCTTTTCCTGATTACTCTAAACCGTTCATTTTAAGCACAGATGCCTCTGATTTCGGTATAGGCGCTGTATTAGCTCAATTAGATGAAAATGGGAAAGAAAAACCTCTAGCTTTTACTTCTAAAATGCTAAGTAAAGCTGAAATCAACTACAGCACGACCGAAAAGGAAGCGTTGGCTATAGTGCACGCTTTAACCAAATTTAGGACTATCATATTTGGTTATCCTTTTAAAATTTACACTGATCATTCCGCATTAGTACACCTTTTCAGACATAAACAATTAGCTGGTCGTCTAGAAAGGTGGAACCTCAAAATTCAGTCTTTCAACCCAGAGATAGTTCATATCGAGGGTAAACTGAATATTATTCCGGATTATCTTAGTCGTCACCCAGTTCCTGATACTGGACATCTTTCTTCTTCTAATGAAGACGATCCTGATCACAAAACTTCTGCCATTCGGTTTAAAGAGTTTCAGAATCATCCAGAAGAACCTTCTATAGCTCTCGTTCATAATCCTGTTCCAATAGCTTTTCCTGACACTAGAGTTTATACCTTTACCGATGATGTTCTTTTCCAAGAACAGCGTAATTGTCCTAGACTATCGGAAATTATCAACAATATTGAAAATTCTCCTAACCCGGACAGTTGTCTCCCACATCTGGTGGTTAAAGGTTTACTTTATTGGGTCTCTCCCAAAAACAAATATCTGCTCGAAGTGCCCGATTCTCTTATATATACTGTTATATTTCTGAATCATAATACACTTTCTGCGGGACATCCGGGTGCTGATCGCACTGAATACCGCATTAGGGAAAGATATACCTTCCCTCGCATTTCTACTTTTGTTTCTTTCTTTTGTAAACAATGTACTTCATGTCTCGAGGTTAAAGGTTCTAAACCTCATCCAGTTGCTATCAACTCCTATCCTTTACCTTTCTATCCCTTTTCTAGAGTTCATTTAGATACTATAGGTCCACTCCCTAAATGTAAAATTACGGGCGCTAAGTACATCCTAGTTTTTAAGGATGCGCTTACTCGCTATTGCGAAATTTGCCCTGTAGCCTCCAGGGATGGTAAGGTGGTTGCAGAAACTCTCTTAAATAGAGTCATCTTGCATCATTCCGTACCGGAAATCCTCATCACGGACCGAGCTGCCGAGTTCACGTCAGAGTTTTTCAACGAAGTTTGCAAAACGTGGAATATTAAAAATCGCACTATCGCCGTCCGACATCCTGCCAGCAACAGCTTGGTGGAGCGAGAAAATAGACGTATTGAGGATTACTTGCGTCACTTTGTTTCCGCACAGCACGACGATTGGGGGAAAAATACATTGCTTTTGCACAAATTTCCCTAAATTCTACTTATAACTCTTCTATTGGAAATACTCCTCATTTTCTGGTCCATTTTTATGTTCGTAGGCTACCCTACGACCTCCCTGATTATGTTTCTCCTTTTGTTAACAAAACGCAGCCTTTAAAGGATCATCTATATGATTTTAACGCGGAAATGGCTGAAAGAGCTTCTGCCATCCGCGAATTGGCTCGACAAAAACTGGAAAAAGAAACATTAAGAATCGCCCAACAACAACACTCTAAGGCTCCTATACGCCTATAACGTGTTGGCGATTTATGTTTATTTGCTTGCGGAAAACCTCACCCACTTTCTCCGAAACTGTTCAAGAAGTGGGTCGGTCCCTATAACTTAGTTATTCAATGTTCTGTACATTAAACAAATATCTCCCTCATGATGTCTGTTACATAATAGAGAATTGGAAGTCCTCATGTGGTGACATTTTAAAAATTCTTCCCATGCCAATGTGTATCGTTAAAACGGTGGACAACAATCTTTCGTCCAGTTGGAAATCCTATGATTCCATAAGGAATCCGACGTTGCCTCCGAAACCTGTCCACCGTGGTTTTCCAACCCAGCCTCTCCCACCCTCATTCCGCCTACTCAGACGGCCTTTCGTACTGTCCAGCTGGCGTGGAGGGGGGCCCCTTCTTTCTGATGACTCATGTCAGACAACGATGATGATGATGAGTATGATCTGCATATACACCGTTGCGACCTCCAGTACAGCCTGTGCAACAATACCGGTCCAGGCCAACAGATGACAACTCACAACTCGAGTTTCAGACAATCATCAAACCGAATGCAACAACAACTCAGGGTTCGGCAACATCTACCAAGTGTCCACAGTCTAGTTTATACGGCTATCGCCAAGTACAACAACAGCAACCACCGAAGGACAGCAAAACATCAGAGAGAATGTAACTTCCCTTAATCCTTTCTCCTGAATCTTCGTTACCTCCTTCAGTACACTCCTTCAGTACAGTCTTCCCCAAGACAAGTTCATCATACTCAGCATCAACAAACATCCCAAAGAGTTCCATCCGATTCATCTTTGGCATAAGATCCCAATGGAAGTTTTAATCCTTATTTAACACATTCTTTACGGAAGAATATTTCTTATAGCTCTCCACAGCTTTCTTCTCCCTTCTCTCAACCTAATTTGTCTGGTCAAAGCTCTATGCATAGTTCTCCTCTTTTTTCTAGACGTTCTTCTACTCATAGTAGTGGTCCTCCATCTTCCCCAGACAGCCAACAACAAAGGTTGTTTGCACTTCTACAGATATTATGAGAATATCCTAAAGATCAAAATATTTCCTTGATTGGTTGCTTTATAACCTACGTCCCACTAATGATAAGAGCGAAATAGATCCTTCCCTACCGTCCTCATCCTCATTTAGAGGTCCTCGTGGCCACTCTCCATGAGAACTTCGTAGTCAGTGCGAGACGAGTGGTACCTCCCTCCTCCAGTTTAATTCCTGAATTCACTTCTTTTCCATTCATTGATCCGCCTAACTTAAATCTCTTGTGACCCAGAATCCCTAATGTTCGTTCCTTAAGATCTTGTTTCTGATATATTTAGACATTTTTCCCTTGGAATTTTCCAAGAGTAAGATTCGCCTTTTTTACCTTCTTACGTAACAACGTTGTCCTGCCTTACCTACTTAAGTCAAGAGATGTTCCTCCTACAGTTGCCTTTTAAATCAAGGAGATATTCCCTGAATTGACACCTAGCTTCTACCTAAATTAACCCTCCGACAGCTTTCGGCCCCAAATTCACTAGTTGTACTTGATTATTCCTCTCCTACCTAATTCCCCAATGAATGTATCCCGTACGAAATATTTTACACCCTTTCATTCTACTCCTATAACGGATGTACAAACTCCTTCTTCTATTTTTACGCTTCAAATTCTACTATCCGTTGATATCCACTACGTCAATCCTACAGCCAGTGGTACGGGATTTTCCAGCACTGGAGCTACTCCCTAAAGCCAAGAATTATAAACCATATCAATGCATATCAAAATCAACAATATACATTAATTACCCAAAGAACACACATATATAACTCGTGTTCATCTCATATTTATTCAACGGTGATTCCTTTAAGTAAGTATGAAACTGTAAATTGTGTAAATACTTAATTTTAAGAAATCAATCTACATCGTGTGTTCTACGCGCGATTTGAATTAGTAAGTAAGTTACACATATGTATATATTTTACACAGTGTTATACCCTATACCTTTAGTACATAAGTTACACCTAAGTACATATTCTTTAAGTATTATATCCTATACCATTATATGTTATACTTATACTCCTATATGTTTTGTACAGTATACTCTTATATGTTTGTATTCTTATACTTTTATATGCTTAGGTCTATACCTAACTTTTTACAAAATGAAGAAAAAAAAATAAAAAAAAAATGAAAAGAAAAGAAAATCGAAAAACATGAAACCAAATTAAGTTTACATTTAAAATTAATAGATGTTATATGTATGCTTTTTGTGTTTATATATATATTATAGTTATGAATTATTCATCTATCTTAATTGTTATGTCTTCTTTTTCAGATGTTGACATTACCTATCCTTCCTCAATTTCATTTAATCATGCTTCGCTTTTGCTTTGCTTTTTGTTTAAGTTTTACTTACTCTAATGCTAAAACCGATAATGCTATAATGATTAACCCTGGTCTCATCATGGATTTTGACAGCAACGTCAAATTTATCTCTGGATACTTAGATTTACGAGTAGATTTAAGAAACTCGAGAGAAATTTATACACAACTGTTAAGTTCCAAAACTGATGTCACCAATTTATGTGAATCTTTCTTACCATTCTTTAGAAAGAAAATATATGCTTTTGAATCATCTTAATTCCTTAATTGAAAAGAAGAACATACCGGCGACCTTTTGAATCTATTGATCAATCTTTCCTCCTACTCCTATCCCTAAAAGAAGAACTTACACTTTAAACCGCTTTAAACGACAACCTTATATCTCTGACATATCTTACAATAGTTCTTTGTGGAATCAAAATAACCATATCTATGTATATCAATTGGATATTTTAGATCGGTATGCTTCTCATACCTTACAACAACTAAATTTTCTTTTGAATGATCCATGGATAAATTCTTATTCTTCCTCTTCCTCTACTTCCAGGAAACGTCGTGGTTTACTTGACGTCGGTGGAAAATTCCTTCGTTCTTTATTTGGAACTGCTATAGACGATGATGTCCAATCATTGCA
>JABUQX010003943.1:35000-69918 GCA_015478945.1 Trachelipus rathkii | reverse complement strand
AGGAATTCAGAGCTAGCCTAGCGATAAGCAGCAAGAAAGGCTGCCATAGGCAGGCTAATAAGCAACAGCGCTGTCAGGGCAAACAGTCAAGTAAGGCTGCGCTAAGCAGGCAATCAGCAGGCTGCCTAGGTAGGCAGTCAAGAAGGCTGCTTAGGTAGGTAGTCAGAAGGCTGCCTAGGCAGACAGTCAAGGAAGGCTGCTAGGCTGGGGCAATCAAGCAGGCCTGTTCCATAGGCAAACAGTCCAATGAAGGCTGCATAGGCAGGCAAGTCAAGAAGGCTGGCTAGCAGGCAGTAAAAGAAAGGCTGGCCTAGGAGGCTCAGTCCAGAAAGGCTGCCTAGTAAGGCAGTCAAGAATTCCTGCCTGCAGCAGTCAGAAGGCTTTTCTAGGCGAGCAAAGCAAGCAGGGCCTGCCCTAGGTAGGGCAGTCAGAAGGCTCCCTAGCAGGCAGATTAACAAGGGGCAGCGGCTCACTACCGGTAGTAGTTGCTCAGTCTCACTTCCGTATGTGCTCTCTGCATAACGTGTATGTGAGTTCACTACATATGGAGTATATAGGCTGCAAAGGCTCAGACGTACAAAGGTCTGGCGCTTAGTGAGTTAGCTCACATTAATAAGATACGCTTTGCGCCCTATAGGCACGGCAATCAAGAGAGCTGCCGAGGCAGGCAGTCAAACAGGCTGCCTAGGCAGGCAGTCAAGAAGGCTGACTAGGCAGGCTGTCAAGAAGGCTGACTAGGCAGGCAATCAAGAAGGCTGCCTAGGCAGGCAATCAAGCAGGCTGCCTAGGTAGGAAGTCAAAAAGGCTGCCTAGGTAGGCAGTCAAGAAGGCTGCCTAGGTAGGCAGTCAAGAAGGCTGCCTAGGCAGGCAATCAAGCAGGCTGTCTAGGCAAACAGTCAAGAAGGCTGCCTAGGCAGGCAGTCAAGAAGGCTGCCTAGGCAGGCAGTCAAGAAGGCTGCCTAGGCAGCGCCATCAAACAGGATTTCCTGCAGGCATTCGTGAAGACTGCCTATTCCAGGGCAGTGCCGGCATGCTCCCTGCGCCAGGTAATCAAAGCAAGGCTGCTTAGGTAGGCAGTCCAAGAAGGCTCCCTGGCAGGCAATCAAGCAGGCTGCCTAGGTAGGCAGTCACGAAGGCTGCCTAGGTAGGCAGTCAAGAAGGCTGCCTAGGCAGGCAATCAAGAAGGCTGCCTAGGCAGGCAGTCAAACAGGCTGCCTAAGAAGGCAGTCAAGAAGGCTGCCTAGGCAGGCATTCAAGAAGGCTGCCTAGGCAGGCAGTCAAGAAGGCTGCCTAGGCAGTCAGTCAAACAGGATTCCTAGGCAGGCATTTAAGAAGGCTGCCTATTCAGGCAGTCAAGAAGGCTGCCTATGCAGGTAATTAAGCAGGCTGCTTAGGTAGGCAGTCAAGAAGGCTCCCTAGACAGGCAATCAAGCAGGCTGCCTAGGTAGGCAGTCACGAAGGCTGCCTAGGTAGGCAGTCAAGAAGGCTGCCTAGGCAGGCAGTCAAGAAGACTGCTTAGGCAGGCAGTCAAGAAGGCTGCCTAGGCAGTCAGTCAAAAAGGATTCCTAGGCAGACAGTAAAGAAGGCTGCCTACGCAGGCAGTCAAGAAGGCTGCCTAGGCAGGCAGTCAAGAAGCCTGCCTAGGCAGGCAGTCAAGAAAGCTGCCTAGGCAGGCAGTCAAGAAGGCTGACTAGGCAGGCAATCAAGAAGGCTGCCTAGGCAGTCAATCAAACAGGCTGCCTAGGCAGGTATTCAAGAAGGCTGCCTAGGCAGGCAGTCAAGAAGGCTGCCTAGGCAGGCGGCAATCAGAAAGGCTGCCTAGGGGCAGGAGTCAAACAGGCTGCCTAAAAGTCAGTTTTCCAAGAAGGCTGCCTAGGCCAGGCATCAAGAAGGCTGTCCCTAGGCAGGGCAGTCAGAAGTGCTGCCTAGGCAGTCATTCAAACAGGATTCCTAGGCAGGCATTCAAGAAGGCTGCCTATTCAGGCAGTCAAGAAGGCTGCCTAGAAAGGTAATTAGGCAGGCTGCTTAGGTATGGCGTCCAAGAAGGCTCCATAGGTGAGCAATTCTAAGCAGGCCTGCCTAGGTAAGGTCAGTCAAGAAGGCTGGCCTAGGCAGGCAGTCAAAGAAAGGCTGCCTAGGCAGGCAGTAAACAGGCTGCCTAGGCAGGCAGTCAAGAAGGCTGCCTAGGCAGGCAGTCAAGAAGTTTGCCTAGGCAGGCAGTCCAAGAAGGCTGCCTAGGTAGGCAGTCAGGAAGGCTGCTTAGGCTAGGGTAGTCAAGAAGTGCTGCCTATGCAGCAGTCACTAGATTCTGCCTAGGCAGGTCAGTCAGAAGGCTGCCTAGTGCAGGCAATCAAGAGGCTGCCTAGGTAGGCACAATCAAGAAGGTTGCCTAGGTAAGGCAGTCAAAGAAGTGCTGCCTAGGTAGGTCAGTTACAAGAAGGCTGCCTCACAGGCCAGGCAGTCAAGAAGGCTGCCTAGGCAGGCAGTCAGGAATGTTGCCTAGGCAGGCAGTCAAAGATAGGCTTGCTAGGGCAGGCAATCAAGCAGCTGCCCTAAGGTAGGATGTCAGAACGCTCCCTAGGCAGGCCGAATCAGCAGGCTGCCTAGGTAGGTCTATTCACGAAGGCTGCCTAGGTAGGCAGTCAAGAGGCTGCCTAGGTAGGCAGGCTAGTCCAAGAAGGCCTGCCTAGGCAGGCAGTCAAGAAGGCTGCCTTGGCAGTCAATCAAGAAGGCTACCTAGGCAGGCAGTGCAAACAGGTCTGCCTCCTACGAGACTTGGGCACCGAGACAAGAAGGTCATGCACTTATATACTGATCACAGACATGTTTTATAGAACTGTCTTGACTATCGCATGCACATCAAAGCAACGGACTCTGCCTTAGGCCCATGCGCCTCACTTCTAGCTTATGCTAGCTGCCTAGATAGGATATTAATGTTTTCTATAGACAGCCGCTTGCTCACGTACAGCAGTCCAGGTATGTATAAGGCTTGCACTATTGTTGCTTAGGCGACACCAGGCACATTCAGCTTTCACCAGAAGGCTAGCATATGCGCTAGCACGCCCACAATCAGCCAGCCAGCACTGTCACTAGGCAAACAGCTCAAGTAAGCGCATCAGCACTACTGTTTCTCGGGCAGCGTCAGTTCATGTGTATGCTCAGACACTTCATGGTTTCCACGATTCGTCTATGACTCAGAGACCAGACAGACATGCCTAGGTCAGGAGAAACACAGTCCGAAACTATAGAGGCATCTGCTAATACGGTAGGCAGTCAAAGAAGGCCTGCCGTCAGTGACGCTCCAGTCACAATGATATCGACTAGACCTATGTGCAGCCTCGGTATTTACAAGTAGGCTGCTATGTGTCACTGGCCGTACCAAGTTAACGCGTTGCCTCATTCCACTCACTGTATTCTTAACTCGTACGGTATTTAGTCACACTCATGTCAGAAGGCTGCTTATCGCCTATATATGCGCCACTAAAGCCTAGCACTCAGCGCTAGTAGCTTCTTGGGTAACCGTCAATGACAAGATTGCTAGTTCAGCCAGAGTAAAGAGAGAGCGACTTGCTCTATCGCTTAGCAGTCAGGCGAGTGAAGCTGCCCCTAAGTGGGTCTTTCTAGCATCCAAGAACGAATCCTGCCTAAACTGCAGGCACAGTATGGCAAAGAAAGCACCATTTGCCTAAGTGGCTATAGTACCTAGTCAAGTATGTCCCTACTAGCCTAAGGCAGGCAGTCAAGTAAACCGTGGCTGCCTAGGCAGGATCAAACAAGAAGGTCTCTTGCCCGTAGGCAGGCAGTCAATACAGGCTGCCTAGGCCAGGCAGTTCGCCGAAGACTGCTACGAGTCATGGCGAATCTATCAAGAAGTGGCAGCCCTCTTAAGTGTCATTGTTCAATGTAAACGTAATTCTGCATAGTCAAGTCAGTCTATAGAGAGGGATGTGCCACTCTCTATGGTAAGATGGAGATCATTCGCTGGAAATATCTGTTTTGAACCATTCCTACGAGGAATCCAACTTATGATAAAAAGTGTGCAAGTCATAGATAGGACGACACACGCATGGTCAAATCAGCAGGTTGCCCTTAGAAAAGCGCAGTCAACGGGAAGCTCTGCTTTGTCCAGCGCAAATCCTACAGACAGCTTTCAGCTGTTAGGCAAACAGTACATACGTACAAGGCTCGCTAGGACAGGCAATTCTACGAAGCCTCGCTTACGCACGCGACGTCACCGATGGCCTAGCCAGCTCGACCATGGCTAGAGTCTCACGTCTCTCACTAGGCAAGTTGCACTTCAAGAAACTTCTCTGCCTACGTCATGCCGGCACTCCGCAGGCTGCCCTGATGGCGGGCAATCACATGCAGGCGCCTACGTGCTCATGTGCTCCCTCCCATTGTTTCTCTCCTCTCCTCTCTCTCCAGCCACGCAACGGTCTGCCCTGAAGCTGCAGCAACATCCACGACACGCGCTCCTATAAGGTAGGCCAAGGTAACTCTATCCTTTGTTTTCAGTTCCTACGAGCCGCTGACTTAGTAGTTGCTCATCGCTACTAATCTAGGTAGTGCCTTAATGGACAGGTTCACGCTATCAATTTGACACGGTTCTGCCCTTGAGGCACGTCTCACAGTGCGAAGATGCTTACATTGGGACAAAGCTCTTCTCTAGCACATATAACGCGTCCATGCCTAAAATCAGGCAATCAGCACGCGCTCGTCTTGAGGTAGGTCCTTCTCGGTTTTAGCACCATATGCTCACACGATATGGCGTGCCTTAGGCTATTGCAGACAAGAAGGCTCTGCTACGCATGTGCATTCTTGCCCACGTAACATGGCCTGTCAATTAAAGGAGCTGCCAATCATAATGGCATGAAGCTAAGTCAATAGGACTGCCCTATGACTCTTGGCAATAACAAGAAGGCTGCCCTATTTCAAGTATATTATTAGCAGTCTAAATCCGGTACTGCCAATAGGCAGGCAGTCATAGAAGGCTGCCTAGGCAAGGTATAATTCATAGAAGGCCTGCTAAGGCATGAGCCAATCAGTTAAGGCTTGCCATTAGGTAGGTAATAATCATAATCAAGATCAGTCTCCTTAGGTAAGAATGACAAGAAGGTTATACTGTCCAATATAGGTAGGTAAGTCAATAGTAAGGCTGCCTAGGATAAGACGTTCAGATCTAAAGAATGGAAACTGCCTAAGGCAGTAGTCAATAAGATACATAGTGCTGATCTAGGCAAACAGTCAGTAGGTATAAAACTTGAGCCTAGGGCAGAGCAAATTAGCAAGTCAGGCTGCCATATAGGTAGGATATCAGCAGTCAGAACAGTGATGCTTCTTAGGATAGGGTAGTACTACAATAAGAATAGGCTGCATAGGCAGACATAATAAGAAGGCTGCCTTACAAATATACAAAGGCAGTCAATGAAGGTAATCATAGCCTAGGTGCACAGGCAAGATCAAGAAGCTCTGCCTATAGGCATAGCAGTCAGAGAAGGCTGACCATAGGCAGGCAGTCAATAAGGACTGTCCTAGGTAGGCAGTCAAGAAGGCTTGTCTAGGCAGGCAAACAGAAGCTGCCTAAGGCAGTGTCATATTCAAAACAGGCTTGCTACGCAAAAGCAGTCAAAACAGCACTGCCTAAGGCAGGCAAGTTTAGGAAGTACTGCCTATGCTAGGCTAAATCTAAGAAGGCTGCCTAGAGCAGGCAGTAAACTAGATACGCTGTCACCTAGAGCAGGGTCATCAAAAGAAAGGTTTGCAACTTATTCAAGTCAGTAGCAGTCAAAATTTACTGCCTAGGAGGCTTAAGTTACAAGAAATAAGGCTGCCTAGGTCAGGCAATAATATCAAGCAGGTTATGCCCTTATATAAGGTAGTAGTATAGCATGTATCAAGAAGGTCTGCCATATGCCAGGCAATCTAACAAGGAACTGTCTAGAGCAAACATGATCAAGTAAGGCTGCCTAGGTCAGGCAAATCAAATGAAAGATTAAGTCACTAGGCATGAGTGAAAAGTCATCAAAGGAGCTCCTAGGCAGTTAGTCAGTCCTAATATAGAAGTGACTGCTCTAAAGGCAGAGCAGTTCAAGAATTCTGCCTAGGCAAGTGCAGTCCAAAAAGTTAATAAACTTGACCTAGATACAGTGAAATCAAAGCAAAGTGTCATTGCTAGGTAGGATAATATAACGATAAGTCAAGAAGGCTTGAACGCATAGGCCATGAGCAATACAAGCAAGCCTGACCTAGGTAATGGTAATAGACAGAAACGAAGGTGCTATAGGTAGGCAGTCAACAGGATGCCTAGGCAGGCAGTCAGGAGGCTGCCATAGGCAGGACAATCAAGAAGGCTGCTATAATGAGCAGGCAATTCAAGAAAATGCTTAGCCCTAGGCTATAAGGCAATAAGCAGGCTGCCTTGAGTAAGGAAGATACTTATATCAACGTAAGGCTAGCCTAATAGTATATGGACAGATCATAGAAGCTGACCTAGATAGTAGCAGTCAAGAAGGCTGCCTAGGCGGCATTCAAGTTAGAAGGTCTAGCCTAAGGCGGCAAATCAAGTATCAATAAGCTGCCCATAGGGCAGTGTCAGTTATCCAAAAACAGGCTGCTAGGCAGGTCAATCAGAAGGTACTGCCTATGATAACCAACAAGTGAAGTCTAGAAGTTGCCTATAGGCATGGTAGTGATATAAAGTAACTATAAGCAAATCAGATAGAGATGCCTATAGGTAGGTATATACATATGACAACGCAGTAGCTTGTACCTTATGAGTTATGATAAAAGTATTCAAAGAAGTGCTAGTCCTAGTGATAGGTAACAGTTAAGAAAGGCTGCTAGGTAAGGCAGTCCAATGAAGGAGTCTGGCTAGGCAGTGACAATCAAGCTAGCCGAACTATAGGCAAACAGTTCAAGTAGGTCTGCCTTATACGGTCAAAGGTACAATTCAAGCAGAGTATTCTTGCATATGAGTAAGGTATATATACAGCATAATGAAGGTCATGCTTTAGGAGGTTAGTATACAAGAAGGCTGGACCTTAAAAGGGGTAGAGTGCTACCATAGTAAAACCCACCCAAGATCTAGAAGGCTTGCCTAAGGCATGGGACAATCAAGGCAGGCTTGAGATCCTAAGCAAACAGTATCAAGATAAAAAGTATGCTGAGCCTAGTGTTGGCATCAAGAAGGCTGCCTATAGGCAGGCATGTAAAAGAGGTCATTGCTCTAGGCAGGTACAGTCAAGAAGTACTGCTCTAAGGTATGAAGATCACGTCTAAAGAATTTCTAGCTAGGTACAGAAAATCCGAGAAACATATCACGAAGAATACTAAGGACAGGCAATCAAGCAGAAGCTGAGTCTAGGCAGGCTCATACATAGGGAAAGGACCCTAGGGACCAAATAACAATAGTCCTAATGCATGGTAGTGCCTAGGTGACCAGTTTAATCAAATGTAGACAATTCGCAACCATGACTCATGTTTTCAAAAGAGGACAGGTCACGGAGAGTGCTGCCTAGGTAGGTGCAGGAGTCAAGGGAAGGTGCTGGGTTACAGTCTGCGTATGGCAGGGCGAAGTCCACGAGGAAGAGCTGTCGGCGCCTAGGGTCAGCCATCAAGGAAGGCTGCCTAGGCAGAAGCTCAACTTAATAAATCACGAAGGCTGCCTACAGGCCAAAAAGTTTGGCCTTTCATGTCAGTATAACAGTTTATTCTTTGTTCATATCAAGCTAAGACAGATGATGAACAGATTAACGGTCTGACTAAACAAAGTCAGAATGAGCGCTGTAACTAAGCAGGACATCAATATGAGAGGGCGTGCCTTAAGCGCCAGCTGGCACATCTCAATCTCTCAGCGTCTGCTTTGGTTAGCGTCTAATGACTATAGAAGTGATCTGAGCTAGGTAGGTACAGATTACTAAAGATGGCTTGCCTAGTGTAGGGTATACAGTCAAGAAGGCTGCTAAAGCAGGCTAATTACAAGCAATAGGCTGTCTATTTACAAGATCAGTAACAAGAAGGCTGAGACCTAAGGCTATGAGTCAATCAAGAAGGCTGCCTAAGTAGCAGGTAATTCATAGCAGAAGTATGCCATATTAAGTGCATGGACAGTCATAAGAGGCTGCCTAGGTAGGCAAGTCAGAAAGCTGCTTATTTGTATTGGCAAGTATCATATAAAAGGCTGCATAGGTAGGATACAAGTTTTAAGAAGGATTTTTACTCGGCAGACAAAGTATAATAAGAGGCTGCACTACTGAGCAGGCCAGTTCAAGAAGGCTAGCCTTAGGTTAATAGTAGATAGTCATAATGAAGGCTGCCTAGGTAGGTTATATAATATATATACAGTCAAGAAGATTGCTGTCTAAGTGCAGGCAATCAAAGCAGGCTGTCAGGCAAACAGTACAAGTTGACTGCCATGGTGTATGTCTATATATCAATAGCAGGTACCTGCTTAGGTAGGCAGTCAGAAGGCTGCTAGGTAGGTTATTAGTCAATAAAAAGGCCTGCCTATAGGCAAGTAAGTAAGTAAAGGCTAGCCATACGCAGGTCATTCAATCGAAGGCTGCACTAGTCAGGTAAGTCCAAGAAGACAACTGCATAGGCAGGTAATACAATCAATGAAGGCTGCTAGGCAGGCAGTCAGAAAGCCTGCCTAGGTTAGGTCTAGTATTAACAGAAAGCTGCCCTAGGCTGAGCAATATCAAAAGGTACTGAGCCTAAAGGACAAGGCTAAGTCATAACCAGCTTGCCTAGGCTAAAGGCAGTATCAAACCAGTAGCTGCCTAGGCAGGCAGTTAGTGAGAAGACTGCCTAAGTGCAGGCAATCCAAGGAAGGTCATGCCTAGGCACAGGTCAGTAAACGAAAGCTAGCTAGTGCAGGTTCAAGTACAGTAAGGTTTGCTCATATAGTGCAGGCAGTCAAGATATTACTGCTAGAGAAGGCTGTAAAGAAGGCTGCTAGGCAGGCTATATCAAAAGATACAGGATTGACTACTAGGTAGGCAGTTCATATGAAGGACTGTCTCATAGGCCGGCATCTACAGCTAGTCTAGGCATAAACAGTGCTAAGAAGCCTGCCTGGCAGGACAATACGAAAAGTAGTGCCTTTTGAGGTAGATGAGTAGAGTGGGTATAGCTCCATATCTGGGGAGAGAGCTACCTAGGCAGGGACGAGTATGCAAGAGAGGACAATGACAAGTAGAGCAGAGAGCGAGACGAAGAATTCTGCCTAAGGCAGGCAGTCCAAAAGGGCTGCCTAGGCCAGGCAATCAAGCAGGCTGCCCTAGGTAGGGCAGTCAGAGAAGGCTGCCTAGGCAGGCAATCAAGGCAGGCTGCCTAGGTAGGCAGTCACGAATGCTGCCTAGGTAGGCCAGTCAAGAAGGCTGCCTAAGGCGGCAGTCAAGAAGGCTGCCTAGGCAGGCCAGTCAAGAAGGCTGCCTAGGCAGGCAATCAGGCAGGCAGGCAGGCAGGCAATCAAGCAGGCTGCCTTGGTAGGAATTCAAGAAGGCTGCCTAGGTAGGCAGTCAATAAGGCTGCATAGGTAGGCAGTCAAGGAGGCTGCCTAGGCAAGGCCAGTCCAAGAAGGCTGCCTAGGCTGGCAATCAAGAAGGCTTGCTAGGCAGGCAGTCAACAGGCTCCCTAGGCGGCATCAAAGAAGGCTGCCTATTGCAGGCAGTCTATGAAGTTGCCTAGGCAGGAATCAAGAAGGCTGCCTAGGTAGGGGGAGACAGATACCAAGGACAGGCAATGGCCAGAGGGTTCGAGGAGAGAAGTAGAGAAGGCTGCCTGAAGGTATACAGGAAGAGAAGCAGTTATGAGAAGAGGCTGCGTAAGTAGACAGAATGCAGAAGAGTAAAGAGCTGGCTAGGACAGGCAATCAAGACAAGATGGCTGTCTTAGGCAAACACGTACAAAGTAGGTCAATGCCTAGGCAGGCAATACATACTAGACAGGCCTATCGATCTCTATGTATGGACACACCAGTTAAGAGATGCTGCCTAGCGCAGGCAGTCAAAGAAGGCTGCTCTAAATAAGGCAGTTTCACGCAATTCAGAGGCCTAGTGCAGGGACCAGGTGCGAGACCGAGAGAGCGCTTTCCTAGGCAAGGGCAAAATCGGAAAGCAGCCTGAGCCTAGGTGGAGGCCATCCCAAAGACACAAATGTTGGGCGCACAGAAATTCTATATATAGTGCAGAGCCAAATAATAGGCTGCCCCTAAGGTAGGCAGTCAAGAAGGCTTCCTAGGCAGTAAAGGTCCATAATCAAGCTACAGGCTGCCTAGTAGGAGGCGCAGTCAGAAGGCATATCCCTAGGCAGCGCAATCAAAGCAAGAGTGGCTAGGTAAGGGCAGTCCACGACAGGCCTGCCATAGGTAGTGCAGTAAGTAAAGGCTGCTAGCCAGGCAGCGAGAATGGCTTCCTAGCGTCAGCCAGTCAAGAAGCTGCCTAGGCAGGTCAATAACACGAAGGAGCTGTCTCTAGGGCAGGCAAGTCAGAGACAGGGGCTGTCACTTAGGGCGAGGCAAGTGCAGAAGGTGCCTAGTGCAGGCAAGTCAAGAATTAGGCTGACTAGCAGTGCAAATTCAATGAGGCCTAGCCTAGGCACTTACAATCAAGCAGGCAGGCTTAGGTAACGGAAGTCAAGATAGGCTGCTAGGTAGGTTTAGCAGTTAAGAAAAGCGCTCGCCTAAAATTGGAACGAGGCCTATAAAAAATTGACATAATGATAAAATCAACTTTGTTATCTTAGTAATCTGGCACATATTTATCTATTAATATATATTATATATAATATATATATATTATATATTATATAGTTTATTAATATATATTTATATATTATATAGGTATCAGTTATCATAGAAGTGACTGGCTACTATGGAGGTCAATCAAGCAGGACATGTCTAGGTCTAGGATAAAGTCTATCTGTATAGGCATACTAGGGTGAAACTATGTGCAAGCTAAGAATTGTTAATATATTAAGACTGACCTAGTGCAGGCAGTCAAGTATATGTAGCTGTAACTCTAAGGTAAGTCACCTACAGTACTGTCTAGATTCAAGAAGGTCTGGCTGTTATGTAGGATCAGTCATAAGATAGAGCTGCCTTAATGGTTTGGTCAGTACAAAATTGATGTCATGTCTAGGCAGTTAAATCAAGCTAGGTAATACTTAGCCTATGGCAGGTATATAGTCAAGTCAAGATAAGTGTCTGACCTAGGTAGCTAGACAAAGAAAAAGCTGGCTTATTGATATGGCAAGTCAAAGGCTGCCATAGGTAAGTAGTACAAGTCAAGTAATAGGATTCTAGAAAGCAGATCAGTAAAGGATAGAGTCATGCCTACGGCAAGGCAGTCAATAGAAAGGCTGCCATAAATGAGTTCAGTGATCAGTCATAGTAAAGAACTGCTCTAGGTCAGGTATAACCAGTCAAGAAAGTAGCTGCCTAGCAGGCAGTCAAAGAGTTCACTGCCTAGCTAGGTAATCAGTAATCAAGAAGGCTGCTAGGACAGGTATTAAAACCTCAAGAAGGATACTGCCTAAGGAGTAATGTAGATCAAACAGTGCTTGCCTAGGCAGCAGTATAGGAAGACTGACTAGGCAGTAGCAATCATAGAAGTGTAATGCCTAGAGGTCAAGGCAGTAACGAAAGCTTGCCTAGGCAGGCAGTCAAGCCGGCTGCCTAGGTAGGTAGTCAATAAATAAGGCTGCCTAGGCAGGCAAACAAGCAAATGCCAAGGTTGCCCTAGGTAGGCAGTCAAGATAGTTCTTCCAATGGGCAGGCAATCTAGCAGCGCTGATCTAAGCAAACAGTCAAGCCAAGTGTTCTGGTCACTAGGCAGGCAATCAGAAGCGGCATAGTTCAGTGAATGTTCACGGAAGGTGTCTTGTATGCGCAGATCACGAATGTGTCTCACTAGGACAGCTGGCAGGCTCCAAAAGGCTGCCTAGGCAGGCAGTCAAGAATTCTGCCGAGGAGTTCGGTCTATAGATTACAAAAGATGCTGACTTAGGAGTGCAATCAAGTCAGATGCTAGCCTAGGTAGAATCAGTCAACAGAATGGAACTGCCATAAGTGCAGGACAATCTAAAATGCAGAGCTGCTAGGTAGAGCAGATCATCACTGAAGGCTGCCAAAATAGTAAAGATGAATAATAATCAGTCAAAATCAGGATGCCTAATATAGCAGGTAACATGTCAAAGTAAGTAACTGTCATAGGAAGAGTCAGTCAAAAAAGTAATGAGCTGCACCTGCAGATCAATACAAAGAAGGCTGACATCTTAAGGCAGTGCAATACTAAGACAGAAGCCTGAGCACTTGGTAGAGTAAATCAAAAGATAGGTTCTGTCCTAGGTATAATAGTGAATTATTAATTACAGACAAGAAGGAAACTTGCCTAGGTATGGCAGTTCAAGTAAGGAAATTGCCTAAAATGGACAGACAGTCAGAAGGCTGCCTATGAGACTTAAGGACATTCAGAAAGGATCTAGCCTTATGAGCAAGTAGAACTAGTCAACAGGAATCTGTCTATGACAGTGAATCAGATCAAGATAAGAGTTACCTAATGCAATGAGTCAATGTCTAAATGAAGAGTTAATTGCACTAGAGACTCTCTATGGACAATCAGAGGACTTGACCATATAAGGCAGAATGCCTAGTCAACATGGACTGTCCTAGGCTAGGAATCATAGTCAATGAAGGAGACTAGACCTATGGCAGAATAAAATCAGTATATCTATAAGAAGGAGATTTGCACTAGGACAAGGATCAAATACAAGAAGGCTGACCATATAAGGTAGAAGCATATGACAAATGCAGATAATAAGACTTGAATACTAAGTAGATAAGAGAATAAAGATCAAGAAGGCTGATTACATAAATGAATAATAGGATAATAATAATAATAATAATAATACAGTTCAAGAAGAGACATGCCTTAAGAGTAGGTATCAGACAAATAGAATCTGACAATAGAGTCAGAGTCATAGTCAAGAATGAAGCTCATAGGCATGGCCAATAACAGAAGGCTAGCACTTAGGCAGGCAGTCATACAGGCTGCTAGGTCAGGCAGTCAAAGATAGCGCTGCCTAGGCAGGCCAGTCTACGAAGGTTGCCTTACGCGCGGCAAATCAAGAAGCTGCCTAGGTAGCAATCAATGCCAGGCTGCCTAGGTAGGTACCCGTCAAGAAGGCTGCCTAGGTAAGGCAGTCCATACATAGGCTCGCCTAGTCAGCGTGCACGTCAGAACGGCTGCCTAGTGCACGGCAATCAAGCAGAAATTAGCTGATCTAGGCAAACAGTCAAGTAGGCTGCCTAGGCTAAGCAGGAAATCAAGCAGGCTGCCTAGGTGCAGTCAATGATAAGGCTAACTTTGGTAAAGGTAGTAAAATCAAGAAGTAGCTTGCCTAGGCAGTACAGTCCAAGAAGGTACTGCCTTGGCAGGTAATCAGCAGGCTGTCTAGGCAAACAGTTCAAGAAAGCTGACCTTAGGCAGGTCAATTCAAGAATGCTTGCACCGTAATTGGTCAGGAACAAAAGTAAATTAAAAGTGAGCTGGCACCTAGGCAGGCGTCAAGTAAGGCTGCCTTAATAGGACAAGTCAAGATATCTGCCTTAGGCAGAGTAACAGTCAAATAAGAGAGGGTTCCTAGGCAGGCCATCTAAAGCAGGCTCTGCTCTAGGTAGGATTATATAAATAATAACAGTCAAAGAAGGCTCCCTATAAGCAATGCAATACTATCAGCATGGGTGCCTAGTAGGATTTAATATTATTATATATTAATTGAGCTTACCATATATAATACAGATCACAGAGGATTTGCCTAAGGTAGGCAGTACAAGAAGTGCTGCCTAAGAGTAAGTTCAGTCAAAGAAGGCTGCTAAGAAGGCAGGCATTCAAAGAAAGGCTGAGGCCAGGCAATCAAAGAAAGAGCTGCAACTTTATAAGTGACAAGGACAGTCAACAGGCTGCTCATTAGGCAAAAATGTATCATCAAGAAGGGCTGTCTAAGGTTCAGGCTGTCAAGAAGGCCTGTTACTAGGCAGTGATCAAATGCAATGAAGGCTGCCTAGGCAGGCAATCAGCAGGCACTGCCTAGGCAGCAGAATTCAAACAGTGCTGCCTAGACAGGACAGTCAGAAGGCATTTAGTCCTAGAGTCAAGCCTGTCAAGAAGGACTGAACTAGGTCAAGGCAATCAAAAGAAGTAGTCTAGCTACTAGGCAGTGCAGTTCAGTAAGTAGCTGCCTAGGCAGGCAGTCATAAGAAGCCCATTACCTAGGCAGGTACAGGTACATAAGTCAATAAGGCGCTGCAAATAGGCAAGGCAAACAATGAAAGGCTGCTAAGGCAGGTACATATCAATACTAGGTCTTGCAAATTAGGCAGGTCAGATTAGTGAAAGACATGCCATATAGAGCAGGTCAAATACAAGAAGGCTGCCTATGGCAGGCAGTAACGAAAGGCTGCCTTGGTCAGCAGTCAAGAATTCTCTCTAGTGAAAAAGGCAAGTCTAAGAAAGGCTGCCTAGGCAGGCCAATCAAGAGTAGTTGCCTTAGGTATGATTTAATATCAAGTCAGAAGGACTGCCCTAAAACAGGCCAAATCTAAGCCCAGGGTATTCTGTCATAAGCAACAGTTCTAAGAAGGCAATGACCTTAAGGCAGAGCAATCAAGAAAGCTGTCTTAAGGCAGGATAAATCACGAAGGCTGTCCTTAGAAGTCAGGACAGTCATATAAGAAGGCTGCCTAGGCACCAGTCAAGAAGTGCTGCCCTAGTGCAGGCAGTTCATAAGAATTTCTGCCTAGTGAACATGGCCGTCAAACAAGGGCTGTCCTATGGCAATACATCAAGCTAGAGCTGCCTAAGGTAAGGTGTACCAGTTCAAGAAATAGAATGCTAGGCAGGCAATAATACCAAGCAGGCCTGCTACATAGGTAGGTTAATTAACAGTTCACGAAGGCTGCCTAGGTAGGTATAACAACAAGTCAAACAATATTATATATCATAAAGATGCCTTAGGAGGTACAGTTCAAGAAGGCTGCTAGGCAGGCAGTCAGGGGGGGATAAGAAGGCTTGGCTCTAAGGCCAGGCAATCAAGAAGGCTGCCTTATGAAGCAGGCAATCAAGCCGGCTTGCCTTGGTAGGAATTCAACGAAAGAGACTATTGCCTAGTGTAAAGGTTAGATATATATATCTAGACAAAGAAGGCTAGCCTAGGTAGGTATACTGACAGTCAATGATAGGTCTGCCTAATGAGCAGGTACAGTTCAAAGAATGAGCTGCCTATAGCGGCAATCAAAAGAAGGAAACTGCTACGGCAAAGGCAGTCAAAACAGGCTGCCTTCAGTGCTATGAGCAGTCAAGAAGCTAGCCTATTAGGCCAGGTCATAGTCTAGTAAGGTTTGCCTAGGACAAGGATACAAATCAAAGAAGGCTGCCTAGTAGGTACAATCATAAGCAGGCTGTCCTATGAGTATAGGTAAAGTTCAGATAGGAATTCTGTCTTAGGTAGTAGTCAGTCATAAGAGGCTGCTCTAGAAGTAGTACAGATATCAAAGAAAGGCTTTGACCTATAAGTAAGCAAATTAAATGCAGGGTCTATTCTATGCAATAACAGATTCAAGTAAGGTTAATATCAATATATAATCTGCCTAAATCAGGCAACAAGCAGGCTTGACCTAAGGTAGGATTTATCAGTCAAGAAGTATGCTAGCTTAAGGTTTAGAATAGTCATAGAAGGCTGCCTAGTGCAGACAGTTCAAGGAGGCTGCCTTTGGCAGGCAATCAAGCAGAGCTGTCTAAGGCAAACAGTTACAAGATAGAGCTGCCTGGCATTAGAGCAATCAAAGAAGGTCACTGCTAGGCAAGTGCAAGTAAAAAAAGGCTGCCTAGGCAGGCAGTAAGAAGGCTGCCTAAGGTAAGGTACAGTTCAATGAATTCTGCACTAGGCAGGGCAGAATCAGATAGTGATCTTCCTAGATCAGGTCAATCAAGCGGCTGCCTAGGTAGGCAGCAAGAAGGCTCCCTATCAGGCAGGCATGCTAAAGCAGGGTGGTGGAGGGGGCCTAAAAAGGTAAAAAAGGATATAAAAGCAGTCACGAGGCTGCCTAGGTAGGTTTACAGTTTCCAAGAAAGGCTTGCACTAGGCTAGAGCTAGTCAATGAAGAAGTCCTGAGCCTAGCAGGTCATTTCAGATTAGGACTGCTTAGCAGGTCATCAATGAAGTAAGCTGCCTACAGGCATGAACAGTCTAAATCTAGGACTGCCTGAAAGCAAGGAAGTCCAAGAAGGCTGCTCTAGGCAGGCTGTCAAGAAGGTATGAATAGGCATAGTCAATACCAAAAGGTCTAACTTTGGAGCAGGTACAATATCAAGCAGGTCTGCCTTAAGGTAGGATAATCAAGAAAAGTGAATCTGCCATAGGTAGTGACAGTCAAGAAGGCCTATGCTAGTTAAGGTATAACAGTACAGAAGTTTGCGTTGACTATAGGCAGTTAGTTACAAATCAAGCAGGCTGTCTATGGCAAATCAAGTCCAAGTAAGGCTGCTAAGGACAGGCAGTCAAAGAAAGGACTTGGCCTAGGCAAGGCAGTCAAGAAAGGCTGCTAGTGAATAAGGCAGTCAGGAAGGCTGCTTAGGTAGGCTAGTCCAGATAAGCTGCCTAGGTAATGGCTAAAGTCAAGAAAGGCTTGACCCTAGGCAAGGTATTAATTTACAAAGCAGGCTGAATAAGGCAGGCCAGTCAAGAAGAGCTGCTAAGGTAAGGTAACAGTCCAGAAAGCTGCTTATGTAGTGGGTCAAAGTCAAAAGGCTGCCATAGGTATAGATATATATTACAGGTACATTGAAGGTATTCTCTTAGGTCAACGCAATTCAGCAGGTCAAGCCTGGTATGAGTAATATCAAGAAGGCTAAGCCTAGGTAAGGTCAGACAAAGAAGGCTGCCTAGGTAGAGAAAGTAAAGAAGGACCATGTCCTATGGAGTAGGCAGTCAGAAAGGCTTGCCTAGGTAAGTAATGACAGTTCAAAGATAGGATGCCTAGGTCATGCAATCAAGCAGGCTGTCTAGGACAATACAGTCAAAGTAGGTACTGCCTAGGCAGGCCAATCACAATGAGCAGGATCTGCCTTAAAGTGGCTAGATACAATAAAGAAGGAACTGCTAGGTATAGAGTAGGTTAACCAATTGAATAGGGCTGCCTCTATAGGCTAGACAAGTCAATAAAAGTGACTGCCTTAGGCATGAGCATGTCAATGAAGGCTGCCTAGGCAGGCATTTACAGATAAGCTGCCTTATTAATTTACAGTAAAGCATAATCAAGCAAGGCTGCCTAGAATGTAGCCATCAAGAATGGCTGCCTATGGTAGGCAGTCAAGAATTCTGCCTAGGTAGGCAGTCAAGAAGGCTTCTTAGCAGGAACAATCAAGCAAGTAGCTTATTTTTTCCTAGGTAGGTCAGTCAAGAAGGCTCCCTAGGCAAAAGGCAATACATAAGCAGGTGATGCCTAGGTAAGTCCAGTCCAACGTAAGGCTGAACCTAGGTAAGTGCTAGTCCAAGAAGGCTGCACTTAGAAGCAGGTCAAGTCAAGAAGGAATGAACACCTTAGGCAGGCAGTCAAATGAGGCTGCCTAGGCAGGCATTAAATCAGAAAGTCTTGCCAATTATAAAAGCAGGTCAGTCCATAACAAAAGCTGCCTAGGCAGCGACAGTTCAATGAAGTACTGCTAGGCATGACAGTCAAGAAGGCTGACTAGTCAGGCATTCAAGCAGGCTGACTAGGCAGGCAATTTCAAGCAGGCCACTGCCTAAGGTAGAGAAGTCAAGAAGGCTGCCTAGGTAGGTTCTAAGATACAAATGAAGAGCTGACTAGGTAGGCAGTCTAAATGAAGGCTGTTCTAAAGTAGCAAGTGCAATTACAAGCAGTGCTTATTCTTAAGGCTATAACAGTCAAGAAGGCTGCTATATTACTTAGAGTCAAGCAGATTACATAAGAAGGCTGTAACCTTAGGTCAGAATCAGTTCAATGAGGCTGCTCTAGGTAGGCAGTCAATGAAAGGCTTTGCATTATGAGTAATGAGTCAGTCAAATAATGAAGCTGCCTAGATAGTGACATCACGTAAGGCTGCTCTAGCAGGTTAATCCAGACTAAGGAACTTCCCTAGCAGGCAGTCAATAGAAGGTAATACTGCCTTAGGTAAAGTGAATAACTAGATTACCAGTCACAAGAAAGCTGCTTATTAATTGTAAGGTAATATCAGTTCAAAAGGCCATAGCATAGGTAGCAGTCATAGAAGTAAAATATATTATTATATATAAGATTTTCTAGGCAGACTGATAAAAGAAGGCTGCCTACGCATGACAGTCCTAAGAAGGCTTGCTAAGTGCTATGTCATAGGTATACAAGTCAAGATAGCCTAGTCCTCTTAGGCAGGACAAGTACAAGAAGCTTGCCTAGGCAGGACAAACAAGAAGGCTGCCTAGGCAGGTCAGTCATAAAACATGGCTGCCTATTGACAGAGGCAGTTAGGAAAGACTGCTTAGGCAGGCATAACAAGAATGACCTTGCCCTAGGCAGTGAACTAGTAACATGAAAGCTGTCACTAGGCTAGGACAGTCAAGATTTCTGCACTATTGAGAAGGTAACATCAAGGAAAATGGCATGTAACCATAAAGCAGGCAATCAATGCAGGTTGCCTAGGTAGGAATCAGTCAGAAGGTGGCATGCCTATAGGTCTAGGCAAATCAAAGAAGGCTGCCTAGGCAGAAGCAATCAAGACAGGCTGCCTTGGTAGGTAAATCCTAATGAGGTCTGACCTATGGTAGGTATAATCAAGAACAAGAAAGTGCTGCTCTATAAGGTTAGGGTCAGTATCTAGAAGGCTGCACTAGGCTCAGGACAATCAAGAAGGCCTAGCCTAGGTAAAAGGTAAACAATGCAGCAGGCTGCCTAGAAGGTAAAGGGAAGTTTACAAGAATGGCTGCTAAGGTAGGTAATATATATCTAATAAAATAGCTAACAGTCAAGAATAGCTTTGCCATAGGATAGGATTACCAGTTAACTAAGAGGCTGCCTGGCAGACAGTTCAAATGAAGGACTGCCTAGGAAACAGTAAGCATCAGAAGGCCTGCCTAGTGCAGGCAGTTCAAGTAAAGGCTACTAGGCAGGCAGTCATGAGGTCTTGGCCTAGGTTATAAGTCTGCAAGTACAAGAAGGCTGCCTAGGCAGTCAGTCAAACAGGCTGCCCTATGATGCAGGCATTCAAGAAGGCTGCCTAGGTAGGTACTTAGGAAGGTTGCCTAGGTAGGCAGCAAAGAAGGCTGCCTAGGTAGGCAGTTCAATAGAAGGCTAACCTAAGGTCGGAGCAATTCAAGCATGTGATCTCCTAGTGCAGTTAAGCTAGTTTAAGAAGGGTCAGCCTAGGCTGTCATATCATAAAATACAGGACTAGTTCATGGCAGGTATTCAGAGGCTGCCTAGGCAGGCAGTCAAGAAGGCTGCCTGGCAGGCAATCAAGAAGGCCTGCCTAAAGGCAGGCAGTCAAACAGGTCTGCCTAAAAGAAGGTCAGTCAAGAAGGCTGCTAGGCAGTCAATTATCAATAATAAGGGCTCTGACTAAGGCAGGCATTGATCAATGAAAGGCATGACCTAAAAGGCAGATGAATGACAGTTCAAAAGAAGGCAGTCCTAGAAGTCAGGACAGTCAAGAAGAGCTGCTCATAGGACTATCAGTCAAACAGGCTTCCTAAGGTCAGCATGCATTTCAGAAGGCTGCCTAGGCAGAGTCAGTCACCCAATAGAAGATGGCTGCATAGGTCAAGATGCAAGTCAAGAAAAAAACTGCTGCCAAGATGCAAGATCATAATTAAAGCAAACTAGCTTAGGTAAGGATACTTCAAGAATAACAAGAAGGCTGCCCTAGGCAGGCCAGATCTAAATGAAAGAAGCTGCCCATAGGAATGGATCAGTCCAAAAGAGTCTGCCATATGGATAGATAATAATGAAAAGAAATTCAAGAAGGCTATGCTTTAGGTAATGGCAGTCAAGAAGCTTAAGCCTAGGCAGGTTCATCAATAGAAGACTTCTACTAGAGCAGATAAATCAAAAGTCAAAAAGGCTGCATTATGCAGGCAGTCAATGTAAGGAGAATCCTAGGTAGGTCAAGAATCAATGAAGGATCTGAGCTCTAGGCAGGCATGTATCAAGATACGGAGAACTGCCACCTTAGGCAAGAAGCTAGATCAATGAATCAACATATTGACCTATAGAAGAACAGTCTAAAAGAAGCTGCCTAGGCAGGAACAAATACAAGCAGGCTGTACTTAGGCAAACAGATCAATAGATAGGATAATCAATAATCGAGAGGCACATATAAAATAGAATAGCGATAAATCTGAGCACATAAAGTGACAGAAGCTATGTGCAAGAAGGCCTGCTAGGCAGAAGACAGATCATAGAGGACTATGCCTAGTGTAGGCAAGTTAATCAAGAAGAAGTCTGCACATCTAGGCAAGCTAAGAGATCACATATCATAAGAAAAGTACTATGACATATTGGATCAAGGACAAGAATCCAAAAACAGAGAATAAATTCCTGCCGTAGGCAGGACAAGTAACAAAGAATGAGCATGCTCATTAGGAAGTGACTAAGTCAATGAATAAATTAAGAAAGATGCATGACTATAGAGTCCATAAGGATATTAAATATCAAGAGAAGGCTACTGCCTAGGATCAGGAATCAAATTACATAGCAAGTGCCTGATCATCTTAGGTTAGGTAAATAAGATACAAGAAATAGAGTAACTTAACTCTAAGGAGTTAAGGAAAATAGCAGTTCAAGAAAGAAAGTCCTGCCTAGTAGGAAATATAATAATAATATAATATAAAATAATATAATAATAATAATACTAGTTGGGACAAGAAGTGACATGTCCTAGGAATCAGTGCAAAATCATAAAGTAATACAGATCACTCATCATAGAAGTATATAACTAGATTTCAAAAGTAGGCTGACCATAGGTCAGGCAGTTAACAATAGAATGATACTGCCATATGGAATACAAGTGAATAATCAATCAAAAGAAAGGCATGTACCAATTAGCAGGCAGAAATCAAATAAACTAGAGAATTCTGACCTAGGCAGGCAAGTCCGAATAAGAATAGGCTGACCTAAGTGCAATGGATAATCATGAACAATAAAGAAAGAAGACTGACTATAGAGCAGGCAATTCAAGAAGATAAGCTGTCCTATATGATAACAAAGGCACAATAAAGACAGGACTAGCCTAGTAGAGAAGATATAAATGAGGACCTAGCCTAGGTTAGATAGAATTCAGAAATTGGACTTACGCCTAGGTTAGGAAATCAAGTCAAAGTAGAAGAACTAGATAATCATAGAATATTATGCAAGATGCATAGAGGCTGCCTATAGGCCGGAAATCTATCATGCCATGTCCTAGAGCTAATTCAGTCAAAGAAGTATTTTCTATAAGGTACAGGATCAGTCAGAAGGCTGCCTAAGGCAATAATGACAGTTCCATAAGTAAGATGTATAGATCCTGCAAGAAGTTAAAAAATTATCAAAATAAGTAAGGGATGTACCTAGGAGGTAAAGAGACTCATAGTAACAAAGAGGATGGAAGCATAGACACGAGTGACAAAGAATATACATTAAATAACAACCTTTAATATGTATGCTGTCACTTAAAAGAGATATTGGACAGATCAGATTCTACGACATTTAGAGGGCTGCCTTATGCAGATTAGGCCCAGCGGATCAAGTTCAATAATATTGTGTCACCATATGATCTACGTGACTCTCATACAAGTTCTAAAGAAGGCTGTCCTAAGGCGCGCATTCAAATGCTAAGCTAGCCCTAAAATGTATTGTTTAACAAGATAAAACATTTGACTTGCTAAATGAGCAGAGTTCAACTATTCAATGAATGTTGCTTTACGCCCATATAACCGAGGAATTGGGCTATTCATGACTGAAGGCTTTGTTTCAACCAGCGTAGGTCCCCAGCTCAGATAGACTGCCTTAAAGAGAAGAGTCTTTAGGCCTCCAAGAACCGATTCTCGGTGGGCCATGATAGTACACGGAAGTAAAAGGATGACTCCAATGCAGGTGAAATAAAGGACGCCAGAGCTTGCATAGAGCAGAGGCCAGACATACGGAGATCCATAAGACTCCCTAGGCACTGGCAGGAAATTACTGTCGGATCAGGGAATGCTCGGACTATACGAGAAGAGCAATAACAAGAAGGCACTGACTAGGCACAGTGACACATTACTACTGAAGAAGCTTAGGTAGGACACTACTAACAGTTACTGAAACGGTACTTTAGAAATGGAACGTACTTCCAGAAACGGAATAATCATGTCATTAGGAAAGTGTCAGTCAAGAAGAAGCTAGCCTAGTGAACATGAGATGTTAAATATACATAGAGTCAAGATAATAGACATAGGCAGGCAGTCAGACATAGAGTCACTGACCATTAAGGACTAAAAGAGTCTAGATTCAAATGAAGTAGCTAAGCCTAAAGACATAGGCAGATAATTACAAGAAGGAACTGAGTTATGAGTATAATGGCAAAGTCAAAAAATGGCTAAGTCATTAAAGTAGAAAATGATAATACAATAGTCCTAAAATGAGAATAGATTTTACTAAGGATTATAACTAAGATAAAGAATGGTTATAGCCTTACAGACAAAGAATCAGACATACTAAAGAAAAGCTGCCGCAGAGTCAGAGCAGTTCTAAGAAGATAAATATGCTGACTTAAATAGGAAATCAGCAGTCAAGAAGGCAATACTCAGAATGCAGGATCACGTCAAAAAATGCTGACCTTAAGATGCAGGCAGATATCAAAATAATGGAACTGAATAAATTGAGATAATAGAGCAGATTCATATAAAGAGCTAGGACCTGGTAAGGTAATCAGTACAAAGAAAGATTACTTCCTAGAGCATCAACTAGTAAAAGAAGCGTTTGCCATATACTGCAGGAATCTAGACCAAAGAAGGAGCTTGCATAAGGATGGCAGTTCAATGCAAGGGTTAAATGACCTAATTACAACCAATATATGAATAATCAAACTAGGACAACTAGATCACATATTAATTATAGTAAGTCAGGACAGTCAAAAATACATGGACTACACATAATGAGACAGGCAGTAAACAATGAAGGCTGCCTAGGCAGGCAAGATAACTCAAGAAAGGATGCCATAAGGCGATGCAATCAGATAGGCCTGCCATTTAGGCAGAATAATGCAGTTCATAATAAAGATAGCTAAGCTATAAGGATCAGATATATGACGTCAAGAAAAAGTAACTTAGCCCTAAGCAATGGAACTGTCAAGAAAGTAATGACTTAAGCTACTAGAAATAAGCAGAAGCATGTCTATAAATAAGTAGTCTGCATGGAAAGATAGACAGGTATATCTCATATTCACATAGATCTATGTCAGTTCTTAGTGTTTGGGCTCGAGTTCAAAGTAATAGCTGCTCATATGACAATGGACCATCAAGACAGCGGCTAGTTCATAAACGAAAGACCAGGTAAGTATATCAAGCGTTCATCGTCCTAGCGCTAGTGGCGAGCAGATGTAATTACCGCTAGCCCTAGTGCATTAAATACAGTTACTAGAAGTCGCTGCCATAGTGCAGTAGCTAAGTCATAGAAGGCTAGCCTAGTGTACAGGACAGTTCAAGATAGGCTGCCTAGGCAGGCATTTGCTTTCAAGAAGGCTGCCTAGGCAGGCAGTCAAACATGGCTGCTCTAATAGAAATCAGTCTAAGAAAGGCTGCCTATGAATCAGTGAGTCAAGAAGGTTAGACCTTAATAGCGCTAGGCATACCAAAGAGGTCTTAGCCTCTAGGATAGGAACAGTCAAGAAGGTATCTAACTTAGGTAGGTAACAAGCTCAAAGAATGGCTGACCTAAAGTAAGTAGGTAAACCAGACAAGAAGTGAACTGCCCTATAGGCAGGTAATAATTTCATAAGTAACAGGCTGCCAAGAGCATGAAGTCAAGTCTAAGTAAAGGCTGTCCTTAGGGTAACTATATATAATAAAAGTCAGAGGCCTGCCTTATTGTAGGCAGTACAAAAAGGCTTGCATAAGGTAGTGATTACAGTACAAGTAAAATTTCTAGGTATAGCTATTTAACAGATAAAGAAGGCTAGCTTATAGCTAGGTCAAAGTCAAGAAGGCTGCCCTATGGTCATGGTCAATCAATTGACAAGGTATCCTGCCTAGGCTAAAGGCAGTCAATGAAGATAGAGCGTGGCCTAGCAGGACAATAGTTACAATAGAAGGCTGCTAATGCCAGGCAAGTCCAAAGAAAGTGTCATGCCTAGGTAGAGTACAGTCAGAAGGTCTGCTTAGTACAGGCAGTCAATAATAGAAGGTCTCTTAGCCATAGAGCAGGCAGTTCAAAAATAGAATTGCCTATGTAACAGTAGTAATATCAAAGATCATAGATGGCCTGCATATGAGTAAGGTCACAGTAATCTAGAAGCTGCTTAGGTAGGTTATTAGTTCTAAGAAGGCTGCCTATGCAGGCAAGTCCAAGAATTCTGCCTAGTAGAGCAGTAGCGTCAAGAAAAGGCTGCCTATGGAAGTAGCATTAACTAAACAGGCTGACTCACGGAACAGGCAGTTTAAGAAGGTAACTGCTCATAAGGAGGCATAATCTAAGAAAGGTATCTAGTAGTAGGTATAATGCCTAGTTATACATAATAAAAATAGCAGTAACGAAAGGCTGCCCATTAATATGTAAGACAGGCAGTCAAGTAAAGTCTGTCTCAAATATATGAAACTTTTTAAGTGTGTCAATTCTTTTGGACAGTGTTGCAAATAAACGGATGGCAAATTAGTAGAGTTACCATGTACTCTTTGAGCCTATGGAAATTAATGTTCATGTTCACGTCTATCGTATAAATGCGTTAGACTACTATCATTAGTGATAAAGGTGCAGCAGCGCTATTGATCATGTTGCATCATTTGTTTTTTTCGAAAAGGATTTCTACGACAACTGTCTGCGCCTTTAAAAATTTTAGAGTGCAGTTATATGAAGATTAACGGAAACCTGCTTTCTGTTAATGGAAAAATGAGAACGTCGCATGTCCAGAATTAAGTAAAATGAAAAAGCATAAAAAGCATTTGCCATATTTTTTAATATTGGATTTTCAAAGTTCAACTGAGAACAAATTTGTGAGAGAATAGATTCCATGGAAGTACCTAAGCCCTATAGTAAAAGGTCTTTTACATCATATATCATCTCCAAAATAGGCAGAATTATAATATTCAATACGGTCATATCAACATATAAACAGGCCCGTTTGGATGTCAAGGGATTTTTAACGATCACTAGTAAGTGCCTTCAGAACGGTCATCCAGGAGAGCATATTGTAGCAACTACACTAAGAAGCTGCAATGCGACCTAGTCAAAAACAGAACCATTTCAATTCTAGAGATAGAGAAAAGACTAACAGATTTTTTGGTATTAGATGAGGGCTGCCTACAGGTAGGGCCAATGTATCTAAAGATAAGGTTAATCAGTTTTTTGATGGGGCTAAGAGAGCACAGGCGAAGTGCAAGATTATTTCTTGTACTACTACGATGCAAAATAGGTCTTATTTATTTGAATTGGCTACAAATGAGTAAGGGAGCCGATTCTTACTTCAAATGTATTCAAGTATATAATAATATATAATAATATATATATATTAATATATATATATAATTATATAGTATATTATAATAATATTAATGTATATTATATATATTTATATACATTAATTTATATATACTATTATTTATATATATATATATTATAATGTATATATATTATCTATTATATATTATATTATATAATATATACCGTATAATATTATATATAATTATAATTATATATATATTAGAGCAGGCCAAAATCAATTTTATGGCAGAAGACTGCCTAGGTAAGAGTCAGTTTCAATTTAAAAGAGGTCTAAAGAACCTTTAAAATTATGCCTATATAAGGCATATAGGCAATTCATAATAAATTTATTAATGTATATCAATAACGGCTGTACCTATGGATAGTGACATAGTTATATTAAATTCATATAGTAACGTAGCTGCCTAGTATGGCAGTCAATATCCCATATACTAGTAGTCTTATAGCTCTATATGAAGCAGGCAGTCAATATAAATAGGCTGCTATATATACTAGTTATATATATATAGCAAGGCAATATATATATTATAGTCAATGAAAGGCTTATAGCCTAGTGCAGTTAGACCAATCAGAAGTGATTCTGTACCTTAGGTATAAATAGTAGTACATAATATCAAGCAGGCTTATAACTTTGGTAGGATATAATGATTATCAGAAGGATACCTTAGTCTATAAAAAGATAGTATAGGCAAGAAACAAGAAGGCTACCTATATGTAATGATTATATATATATTAATAAATAATGTACTAAAACAAAATCACTGCTCTATAGTAGATCAAGTGACATTATAAAAATCAAGACAGCTGTCTAAGTATGCATAAATCAACTATTAGTATATATATATATTAAGTCAAGAATGTACTTATATATATACTATATATATAAAATATATAGATAGCCAGGCAGTATTCAAGAATGAGACATGCTTATAGTATTATTATTTAATCAAAGGTTAATTAGCCCACGGTTTGAATAAGGAATATAATCTAAAATCGCTTTTTTTAATTTTAGTTATGTTTTTATTGCACGGGTGTTCGAGCGAAATTGATCAAAGTCACTAATTAAGGTGTGGTAATTTAAAGAGAATTCCTACTTTTAAATTGCCCATCCAATACCCATACATAGTATAATATGGCAGTTACATAAATAATAATATGCTGCTAATAAGGGTACTAATGTCCATATAATATAGTTAATAAGATAGTGAATATACTGCACCTAGTAATTATATGTATATATATATACAGTCAGTCAGAACAGTAGTATATATAGTATATACTTATGAGCCTATAGGCCAGGCATTCAGAAAGGCTGCCTAGGTATATATAGGATATACAGTCAAGAATGAGCTAGCCTAGGAGTATATATAGTATCATATAAGTCAAGAAGTAGCTGCCTAGGAGTAATATAAATATATATAATATATATTATATATATAGGACAGTCAATAGAAGGCTGCCTATATAATGAGTACCTATAGTAGCATATCCAAAGTCATTAGTAATATATAGGTCTAGTCCATAAAGGATATATATAGTAGTATATAAACATTATACTATAAGTCAATAGTACCAATAAAGGCATATATATAAGTAATAGCCCTATAGTAGTCTATGAGCATATAATAATTCAAAAAGGCTGCTAGGCAGGCAGTCAAACAGGCTGCCTAAACAGTATATGTATATAAACATATATATATATATATATTTAATATAAATCAGTCCCAGATGAGCTGCCTTAATAGGTACATCGATCATGATATAAGAAGGTAGTCTGACCTTATGGCATTATATAATATAGGTATCAATGTTACCTAATAATCTATAGAAGGCCTGACCTATATGAGTATAGGCATATCATAGAAGGTATTATATATATATAATATTATATATATTGTCTGATGCTATATGGTTAATGGAGGGTATATATTAATATATATATTATATTAAATATATATATAAAATATATAATAATATAATATAATATATATAATTATATATTATATATATATTAATATTAATTAATATATAAATAATATAATAATATATATATCTATAATATATAATACTATATATTATATATATATTATATATATATATAATAATAAATATAATATATATATATAATATTTATAAATATATATATATATATATACTATAAAGTAATTATAAATATTATATATATATATATATAATATATATAATATATATATTATATTTAATTTATATATTATATATAAAGTATTATAGTATATATATATATAGTATAATATATATCAATATATATATTATATATAGAAGTATATAGTACTGGCCATATAAATAGTATAAATATATATATAGGCAGGGACAAGTAAAGTTAGTCTTGATAATAGTACTTATAGTACCTTGATATAGATATATATATATATATATAATATATATAGACCTTAATAGGCATAGGTATATATATTCAAGTACAGAATTTAATATATACTATACCCCTTTTTAATTAATTAATATTCGTAATCAGTTTTAAGTACGTATATATATATATATAACGGTCATAAATAAGTATTACAAGAAGGCTGCATTATATATATATATAATGTATAAGGTACAGTATTATTCAATATAAGGTCTGGCATATAGGTATGACATATCAAAGAAATTATATTATTCTATATATATTGTATATTTAGTTAATAGGCAGAGACAGTAATGAAGCTGCCTTAAATATTACGTATTATATATAATATCATATAATATATATATAGCAGTAGCTAAGTCAAGAAGTAGTACTATGTATTATATAATATATATTATGCCTAGGCAGGCAAAGATTAATTATGTGTCTAGGTTTGTTGAGATTCAGACACGCCCTGCGAATGTCTGGCTAATGTTTGGATAAATTTGATGTTATTCCAATTCTAGTTTTATATTTGGGAGTGGAGGTCAGAAAATACCCCATATTCAATTCCCCTTGTCGATATATGACATAACGTCTAAATAGAAGGTCTGCCTATGGGTGAATATTATCTTACTAATATATGATATAGTCGGTCATAAGATAATAAGCTGCCTATTAATGTATAATATATGTATAGGCAATAATAGTCAAGAAGATAAGTCTGAGACCTTAATAATAGGTAGGTACAGTATATCACGAAGGCTATAGCCTATGCCATACCAATAACAATCCGTGAAAAGTGCTAGTTCACAGGAGGCTTAATAATATATAAATAGGTCTTCTAAATATAGTATATGTGTTATATCTATATTAGATATTATATATATATATTATAGATATATATATGCTTTTATAATATAATCGTAGCAGGCAATCATAGAAAGTTTATATTGAACCTAAGGTATATAAAATATATAGTATTATATATATAAGCTAGGCAAGAGTATCAAGTATAAGGCATGACCTATTAGGTAGGATATACTAGATATATATTCATAGGTAAGGTACGGTTATAATATAACTACATTTGCTAAGTGTAGGAATAGATTACAAGATAAGCTTAATTATAATAGCTCTAGGCATATATATTATATATATAATAAATATCACTATATATAATTATATATAATATATAATATGTATAAATATATAATATAATATATATATATATAGTCAAGAATTCTGCCTTATTATTAGGAATACTACAGGACATGTCAAATGAGGCTTAGTCATATAGGCAGAGCATAATATTCATAAAAAGGACTTAATAATAAGCTAGGCATGTAGTAACATTAAAAGATATAATGTTACTGACCTATAGGTAATGGCAAATCAAGTTAATAAACTTTAATAATAATATATATATTTATTTACAATAATATACTATTATATATATTTAATTAATTAATTATATTATTATATATATACAAAGAGTTAAATTAATTATGGTGATTGGAACTATATATGTGGGTTTGGGAAAGTAATTTTCTTATGCGAAGCCCGTGATAAAATAACTCTTTCTCGCGCCGATAGCCGTGATATTTTACTCTACGATTAAATTTTTTTCAAAGCTCTTTTTTAAGGATTTGTAGAATTTATAAAGATTTGCCAAGAATTTATTTAGATAATTCCCATTACTAATATAATATATATGTAGCATATATATTGAAGTACACAGTTCAGAAGTCTGAACTAGGACAAATATAGATATATAGGCATAGTTCAAGATAATAATTTCTATGTAAACCTTAGGATACAGGCAGTCTAAATAGTAGCTGACCATAGGCAGAGACAATCAAGTATAGTATAATATATATTATATATATATTATATATATATAACGTATATATAATATATAGTTATATATATATAATATATATATATTATATATATATATATATATATATATATATATATATATATATATATATATATATATATATATATATATAAAGAATAATTAACTCTTTACAAATTATAATAATATTCGAGCATTTAAGAACCTAATTTGATTTATAATATGAAAAATTATTAATTATTAAATATTATTAATAGTATTAATTAATTAATTAATTAATTAAAATTAATTAATTTATTTAATTACTTGAATTAATAATTAAATATTAATATTAATTTTTAATTATCACAGCCGATTTTTTAGTTTGGTTACAGTGAGTCATTCAGCTGAGAAAATATTTTCTGCTTCAATTAACGCTAGTTTTAAGTATAAACTCCCGTGCACTCATAATTATGTTAATGCTAATTGTTTTTTTCATCAGTTGCGTCAAATATATTGAATTCATTAATGATATTCCTTGAGATTGATTGGGTTTATGAGTTGTGATTGTGCTCTGCTTTTAATAACACATTCGTTTTGTTTTGTTTTTGCTTTGATTTTTGTTTTTGTGTGTTTTTTATTGCATGCATGCACACTCATATTTCTGATAGAATGTCTGTTAATCATGACTGTTAGCTTCTTTTTCTTCCTCAAATTCTGATAAAGCAGACCGAAAATATTAATGTTTAGTACCAATAATGAGTAATTTCGTTTTGCTTTTGCTAGTAAGCAAATATTGTCAAACCTTGCCACTATGGTTTATGCTCTTTACTGAATTTAGCTTCAGGTTTTATATACTTCATTAAGTCAATCAGATTATTTTTGCCTTCTTTCATTTAGTTTTGAAATTAAAGTTTCCTTAACTTTATTTGATAAATAAGAAATTTGCTCAGTAAGTTCCACAATGATAAAAATGAACTCTTTCAGCACTAAGAAGAATTGGATCATGATTACAATTATATATATATATATATATATATATATGTATATATATATATTGTATATATATATATTATATATATATATATATATATATATATATATATATATATATATATATAGTATTTCCCCTCCTCTCTATATATAACAACCATATATATGTATATAACTTATATATATCTGCTGCTTATCTTATATGTATATATATATAATATATATATATATATGCTATATATATATATATTTGTATGTATATATATTGACGTAACGTAATATTGTATATATGCTTAACAATAGTATAACTATATATATGCTGTATAACGCTAGTATAATATATATATATAACCTTATATATATATATATGTCTTAACATTAATAACATGCATATATATATATATATACATGCCTAAATTTATAGTATATTATATATATATATATATATATATATACCATATATATATATATATATATAACAATATAACTGCTGCTATATATACTCACTGCTATATATATGTATAACAACTTATACAATAATAATAATATATATATATATAACATATATATATATGCAATAGCATTACATATCATAAATAATATAAATATATATAATAACTTAATAATATATATATATATATATATATACTTTATATATATATAAATATATATATATATATATATAACATATACATATATATTATATATATATATATGTAACTTAACATATGCTTATATATATGTATAACCTTTTAATATATATATGTAACAACTTATGCTGCTATGTAGTAACAGTATATGTAACTTAATATAACCAACATATAGCCTCTATACTCAGAATTATCATCTATCATATATATGAAATTATATATATAAATCATATAGAAATTTATCATTTATCATTGTGTGATATGCTGCTTCATATTGGATTACTCACTTTATATAATAATCAATCGATGCTTTTTCTATTGAATTGCTTCAAGAATCAGTTTCTATCACTTATCAGGCTACTCCATCTAGTCTAGTGTTGGGAATTCTTTCAAGATTATTGCGAGGATTAAATGTAGCTTTGATGAATGTCATTTTCAAGGAGAAGATATATATACAGTATATATAAACCTTATATATATATATAGCTTATAGTAGCCTTAATAGCCCATAGCTGTAGCCAGCAGCAATAGCTGCTGTAACCAGCTGCTGCAATAACAGCAGCCTTAGCCAGCAGCCTTAGCCTTAGCCAGTATGTAGCAGCAGCAACCAGCAACGCCATGTAGTATATGAAATGCTAGCTAACAGCAGCAGCAACCAGCCCAATATATATGCTTCGCTGCTTTCAGCATAGCCAGCCAGCAGCGTAGCATATATATAGTAGCCTTAACTGTAACATCAGTAACATAACCAGCAGCAGCCAACCAACGCGTATATATAATAGCACCCAACAACAACCTTAACAGCCATAACCAACAACAGCAACCATATGTACCATATATATATATATATATATATATATATATATATATATATATATATATATATAACTCTATATATATATATATCTGCTGCTGCTTAACATATATATATATATATATATATATATTTAAAGAACTATTTCTCTTCTGCCGAGATATATATTTTTTACACAATCCACAAGGAAAATAAAAAAAGAAAAGTTACCAAGCACTTTCGTGTATTTCAACACATTATCAAGCTTTTACGCCTTGATAATGTGTTAACCTGCTATTTTGCTTTCTTTGCTCACTTATTGAATATAACCAATATATGTAGCAATAGCATATATATAGCCAGCCTTGTAATATATAACCCAACAATATATTATATGTATAGTAATAACCCATCATATACTATATATATATATTAATATTAACTTATATAAATATATATATATATGTACATACGAGTAACATAACAACAACCTTATAATATATATATATAACCAACCTGTATGCTCCATGGCAACCAGCAGCTAGTAATAGCCAGCAACCTTGCTGCTTCCTACCAATAACCCAGCCAGCCTTATACATGTATGTTTGTATATGCTAATAACAACATAATATGTATAATATCTTATATACTCTTCTTTCTTCTCTATATAACTATATATATATATATATATATATATATAAGGTAGTAGCCAGGGAGGGGGTCATACAAATGGGCACATTTTTGCTTATTTTATAATGTATGTGTTTATATTAACCAGACCATGGATTAGATTATCTCTGGACTCTGATATCGCTCATTCAGTCATTATATCAAATTATGTTCGACGCTGACATTTCATGTTGGATTCTAATAAGAATTGAACAAATATCTTTCAAAATTGACATCATGGAAGATAAGGTAAAAAACTTGGATTTGCACCATTGATATGGGAGAGATTACTACTGTGAAAATAGCATTGGCTCATTAGCTTTATAAGTGTTAAATTTTATGTCCAGCTAGCTTCTAACTGTTTCTTTTATTTACGTACAATATTTTGGGACATCATGCATTAGAATATGCGTCATAACACTTTTGCGATGACCTTGTTTTAGCCTTTAGGTACAGCACTGTTCTTATTGGAATTTCCGTAGTGAATTAACATACGCAAAAGACTCGGTTGGTATGATTTTCCCATATGGTTTTAGTGATTTAATAGATTTTTCAATGATGATCCAATCATTCATTTACTATCAACATAGATTGATTTATTTTCGATGACTGAATTTTAAAATAAACTCAAACTCTTATTGAAGATACACTTAATGAGCGTTATATCATTTCCGTTTACTGTTCCTGTTATGGTGGTATTAATTTTATTACTCCATTTTAGTTGTTCAAGCTTTTTATGAGACTTAAAAAGATCAAGTTGGGTTGCAACGGAGTGAGTGAAATGAGTAGCAAATATTCAACATTTTGTTAATTTAAATATTTGTTATACTGATTTACCAAATAAATATTTTCCCTCATCGTTATTTTGTAATTTATGAGTAGTACAACAATGCTGAGTTAAGAGAGGAAATTTAGTTTGAAGATAAGTCACGGTACGATACAATCAACATCAGATAATGAAAAATTTCATTTTTTTAACATAATTCTATCTTTTCTTTTAAATGCTAACCTGTATGACGATTAAGTAGAACCTAATCACCCAATCGTATTTCAATATATATATAGCATAACTCTTATGACTGACATATACTATATACTATATATGCTATCTATACTACTATATATATCAGGTTCTAACAGACTTGGCGTAGGTTTGAGCGTTTAACTTTGAAATCTTAAAAATAAAATCTTTATTAGGAAAGATATAGATGTAATGAGAGAGAGAGAGAGAGAGAGAGAGAGAGAGAGAGAGAGAGAGAGAGAGAGAGAGAGAGAAGAGAGAGAGAAGAAGAAAGAGAGAGAGAGAGAGAGAATGACCCGCATTTATTTCATAATCTTAAGAATAGGAGGATGTAGCTATTTATGAATCATATAATAAACATATATATAACAACCCAACCCAACTTCATACCTGCCTGCCACCCATACATATGTAGCAACTATATATATTGCTATATGCTCTTATATATATCTATTTCTATATTACTCTCATATATATATATATACACACATAAAAAAAGAGAGAGAGAAAAGAGAGAGAGAGAGAGAGAGAGAGAGAGAGAGAGAGAGAGAGAGAGAGAGAGAGAGAGAGAGAGAGAGAGAGAGAGAGAGAGAGAGAATAGCCCTGCATTTATTTCATAGTCTTAAATAATATAGGAGGATGTAACCTATTGTATGAACATTCATAATATTGAGACTATTTTCTCATGAAACTAGTGACGTGGGTTTTGTCTGTCGACTCATAAATTATGGTTGATCGATAATAATCGGAGCCAAGCCCTAGTTTTAATTTGATAATCTTTATACATTTCATTAATAAACTTCTTTTGTTAAAATGTTGGATTTAAATTTTGTAAGCTATTAA
>JABUQX010003943.1:25000-30000 GCA_015478945.1 Trachelipus rathkii | reverse complement strand
GGATGAATAGGGACTTACGAGGGACGAAGCTCATCTGGAAGGAAGTGCGAAAAGGTTAAGAAAGAAAATGAGAATAAGGGGAATCTGCTTCGAATAATGAATTACAGGGATGGTGCTCTCGTAACTGATGAAATGGATGTGAGGCGATTGTGGAAAGCTTCGAAAATCTGCATGGCATTGGTAGTAATGAAGAGGTGATAGGGGGTATGTGTGGGTTTGATGGTGGAAGAAGGAATAGGAGTATTTTGAGATTTGAAAGATCATTAGTAGAGGGGTAATGATAAAGTGAGAAAGTTGAAGAATGGTAGATCTGCAGGTGTAGATGAAATTACTAGTGAAAGGATCAAGACGGGGCGAGATGGTGATTGAGGAGATTTGGAAGTTTTCTCAAAAGTATTTATGCATTTGATAGTGCTGAGTCATCATGTTATTTGATGGTATTTTTATGTAGAAATATCTTGAAGGATTGGTAAGGGGATAGGGATACTTTAGCAAGTATAAGGGAGTTAGTTTATTGAGTGTTGTAGGAAAAGATTCTTCTATCTATCTAACTGTTCTATTATTTTCAGCTTATAAAGAATATCGATGACTGAGAACGATTGGTGAGTAGGTGGCCGGGGCGTGAGCAGAGATGTGTGTGGGATCCGAATAAATTTGACAAATGATTGAAAAATGGGAGGAGGAAAGGAAGAATTGTTGCATTTGAACTTTGCCAGGTTATAGCAGGCGCTGCGATGTAAATGATTAATAGGAAACTCTATGGCAGGGTGTTAGTGATATATGGTGTTGGTGGTAGGCTTCTGCATGGAATTAAAAGTATGTATATATGTCGATAATGAGGAATGTGCAAGAATAAATGGAGTTGAAAGTATGTCTTAAAATTAATGGCGAGGTGAGGCATTTACATGTTATGTCTCAATTGCATATGGATGGGATTAGGAAAGAATTAGAGGTGGGGTGGCAGGGGAAGGTGCTAAAATTATGGAAAATGGAAAAGAGTGGAGGGTGCCTCACTTATTATATGCGAATGATTTGGTTTTATGTGGCTAATCTGAACAGAGTTTGAGAGGATTGGTAGAGGGATTTGACAGGGTGTGTAAAAGGAGGTGTTTGAAAGTAAACGTAGATAAGAGTAAGGTTATGGTTGTAAGCGAGGACAGTCCTCCGTGTAAAGTTATGTTGGATGGTGAGCAACTGGAACAAGTGTTTGAGTTTAAATATTTAGGATATATGTTGGATGAAAATGGAACGGATGATGCAGAGTGTAGTAGGAAAGTTGTGAATGGTAGGAAGGGTGCAGTAATTAAATCCTTGGTGGATGTAAAAGGACTAAGTCTTGAATGCGCTAGGGTCTTACATGAGAGTATGTTGTTCCCTGTATTAATGTATAGTAGTGAAACCATGGTCTTGAATAAGAGGTATAGATCTAAAGTATAGTGTGTTCAGATGGACAATCTTGTGAGCGTGTTAGATGTGAAAAGAATAAAATGAGGAATGAGTGCATTAGGGAGTTGTGTGGTGTGAAGAAAGGAGTAAAAGAGAGAATAAATGAAAGTACATTGAGATTTTTTTGGTCATGTGGAAAGGATGGATAATTGTCGGTTGGTTAAGCGGATGTATAGATATATAGTGGTGAGTGTGCTGGAAATCGACCGGCTGAGAGACCGAAGAAAAAGTGGATTGAGTCAGTAAAGGAATGCCTAGAGGAGAGAAATGTGAGTTTGGCAGAGGCGAGAAGAAATGTGCATAAGGAGGTGAATGGCGGGGTTTTTGAGGTGGTAATGGTTGTGGCCCACCGTGGCCAAGGGATGAACCCTGTATTGACAAGATGCCATAGTGAGGGTCCGTCGCATTCCGTGAAGCTCTAGGGTGGAATTTTCTGACTGCTGCGAGTTCTCACTAATAGGTATAAAGGCTGGGCATATTTTCCTACTTTTGTCATATTCGTCTACAACTTTTCTGTTTCCGGTGCATGTTGCGCACCTTACCCCCAGTCTTGGGGAGAAAAGATGGATGGGATGATATAAAGGTATATATATATATATATATATATATATACTACATATATATATAAAAGTATATATATATATATATATATATATATATATATATATATATATATATATATATATATATATATATATATATATATATATATATATATATATATATATATATATATATATATATATATATATTGTATTTAGTAGTAATATAATTTGTTCTTTCTGCTGTATTTATTACTTAATATTTTATTGCTTTTTTACCCTGTTTCTTGGTTCTAAGAATAAATAATTACATAAAGAAGCTGAAGCTATGGTATCACATTTTTAGCTTTTCAGAAGTTACAAATCCACATTCTTAAGCTAATGAAAAAAAACGTTATAGAATCAATTAAGTGTTGGGCTTTTTTAATAGGTGATTTTATATATAAAAATAAAAAAAATTATATTTAATAACTAACGTTAACGATTAACGACGGAAAAGCGTTAATTTCTTTGCGAATTAACGAATAAACGATTAACGTCGTTAACATTTTCGTTAACGGATTAACGACGTTAACTTGTTGATTAACGGTGACCAGCTCTCTATTAACATTAATATACCTTATATAACCATATATATGCCAATAACTATCTATAACCTTATAACATAGCCAACCCATATATAGCAACCAACAGCAACAGCATAACATAACCTCCATATAACTATATATATATACTAAATAAGTAGTATACTATATATATATATATATATATTCCTATTGAAAGAAATAAAAGGTGTACCCCAGCATGTGCCATTTATTTTACTCCCTACGTTTTTAGAGCTTTTGTCCAATTTTCAAGGATAAAACGATATATTATACTTTAAAACATTGAGTCATTTAAAAATACCGAAGCTTAAATGATTATAAATGTATAAAATTAGCAAAAATTGAACAAGAAATGAAAATAAAAAGATAAACGTAAAATGAAAAAGAAAAAAAAAGATCAAACTTGTAAAACAAAAAAAAAAAAAAAAAAAAAAAAGAATATAATATTATATACGCCCATTCAATATAAAGTTTAAAAAAACTCAGACTGGTAATGTAACTAATGTCTTATAAAACTAATATATAAATATTGAAATCATTGAGAAAAGCATCTTTCGATATATATATATATAACTTATATATATATAACTTATATATATATAACAATAACATATATATATATACTATACTGCTATACTACTGTATATATATACATATACCTTAACGCACCCAATAACAACTCAGCGCTGCTGCTGCTGCTTAACCTTATATATAACTATATATATATACTATATATTGCGGCTTGAATTATGGGTCAGAGTTTGACAGAGAGATTATGTTAGATAGAAAAGTCACACAATCTCCTCAAAAGATAAAAAAGGAGGAATGTTTTCAGAGAGAATTAATGTCAATGTGGAAGGAGGATGTGCAACAATTCGACGGCATGAAAGAGATTGGTGTGAGTCGTTGAGAATAACTTTGTATGTGGACCGCCACTGAAATGCGATGCATTCTCAATACAAGAACGAACAACGCCTTGTAGATCAAGCAACTCAGGTGGTGTGGGGGAATTCGGAAGACACCTCAAAACACCAAAACTCTTAAGAAGATTGTTTAGTGAAAGAAACAACATGATAAATACTAGAATACCAAGAATATTGAAAACATGGAATGGTTTGAGTTGTGTACATTCAAAGAAGATATTATAGTTATATGGAAGATTTTGTCGAGCTGATAGATGAAAAAAAAAAATGTTTCTGAGGTACTGAAAACTACCCTTTTTTTACCCCAATTAGAAATACAAGAAAGGTCAGAGGTCACTTAGGTCAGAGGTCACTTGCTAAAAGGTCGTCCTTCTAATATAGGATATCTTATGTTGCGCATGAAGCCTATAAACGTGAATGGAATAATGTGTAGTAGAATCGTCAGGATCAGTATAATATTGGATATTTGATGAAGCTACATTTGGAAAGTCATTAATCGAATATTTGGAAAAGAGATGGAGGTAGGACAGAATCCTGAGGAACACCACTAAAGATAGATTTAAACGATGAACGGAACGATAGTTACCTGCAGCAGCTGCTTGACTGGCCGGAAAGGAAATCAGAGAGATGGTTACAGAAGGAAGGATAAATACAGAAAGGGGAAGTTTAAAACTCAATGTTTTGTGGCAGACTCTTTCGATATGTCTATCGTCACAGTGAATGTTATCCGAAATGCCGGAAAGCAGAGCAACAAGAGTCAACAAGAGAGCAAGAGAAGAAAGTCACTAGTTGAGAGTTCTTTACGAAGTCCTTCTGACATTCTGCTGAGATAAGATTAGATGAGATGAGATTTTTCCAAATCTTCCCTTTGTGAATAGAAAAAATAGAGGTAAAAACGATAGGACGATACTTAGAGGATGGAGTGATTTCCCTCTTTCGGTATAATAGGAAGGAAATGTCAAACTGCATAAGAAGAGACTGAACAATTTACCAAGGCATCATGCCAGGAGAAGCTCAGGAGTACGAGTTTTGAGTCACAAAAAGGGATACCATCAGAACCTTACGTCTTCTCAGATACAGCAGAAACAACGTATACGTATATGGAAGAAATTACAATGCTAGTCATAAATAAGGATGTGGATGTGTGACAGAATAGTTCCTTAATCGTCAGGCCGGAAATAGAGGGGAAAGTTTAAACAGGGTCTTCAACTTTGCAGAAGGTAAAACAACAGTTGTGCCATTCTGAAAGAAGAAAGAGGAGAGGAAGAGAAGAAAGCAAACTTAGGAGTAAATATTTTTCGCAAAATGCCTGAAGAGTGTGAAAAAGTAGAAACTGAAAGATTGTGCCATTGGAAGAAGAAAGAGGAGAGAAAGAGAAGAAAGCAAACTTAGAGTCAATATTTTTCGCAAAATGCGAGAAAGAGTGTGAAGAAGTAGAACCAGAAAGACTGTACTATTTACAACGGAGAAAAAGAATTTATAGT
>JABUQX010003943.1:0-12500 GCA_015478945.1 Trachelipus rathkii | reverse complement strand
GCTTTTTTAAAGATAATAATTACTTTCTTGTCAATTTCTATCAGAACTGAAACTTCTGAAATTTTATGTAGCTGTAATTGACCTTCCACCTTATCCCACATTAAAATTTAATGAGGACATATTGACATCATCTGGGATATCATTTGGAATCACTCAATTGAAAGGGTGTGAAGTCCCATTTGGAGGGGTCACCCCCAAATGGGACTTCACACCCTTTCAAAGGGGTGATTCCAAATGGACCTTCTCGAAGGGTAAAGATGAATTGCTTTAGGAACCTTATTAAATAGTGAATTCGTGAAATTGAATTTTAGTATCCTTAATAGGATGAATGAAGGAGAAAACCTTACTGTAACACAGTTGGGTTATCCGTAGTATTGTTAGGTATGGTAGTTTGTTGGGGTGTACAAGACATCTTTGAAGGAAATGACCAAAGTTACGTACTAAGTTGGTAGGAGTACGATAATTTGCTTAAGTTAGAATTGTTATTTAACATAAATGAATAATATATATGTAAAAAATTATAGAATAAGGTGTGAAACAAGATGTGTATATAATACCTTAGGGTAACATAGTTAGGATAGTAAGCTCGATTAACCCTAGTATTGTTAGGTAGGATAGTTTGTTGGGGATTTGCAAAAGTTGAATTTGTTATTTAACGTAAATGAAAACTGTTTATGTGAAAAAAAAATATCGTTTCTTTGATAGGTTGGATACTTTGTTAATTTTAGTATTTATTCGTAGTTCAGTCGGTTTAGATCTGCTAGGTTATACTAGCTTTGTTAGAAAATGTTAGAAATACAAGATTAGGTTAAGTTTTGATGGGTGATGTTAGATTTGGTAGAGAACTTTGTCAATATCCGCATTTTTTCATAGTTCAAAATGATGTTATATTTAATAGGCAGGACACTTTGATAAAGACAGCATCAATTCATACTTCAAATGGTTGGTTTCTTTGATAGGCTGGACATTTTGCTAATGGTTTTGTTAGATATTACTTCGTTAGTTCCTGATGATATAATAGAAGTAGGGGAAAGTCAAGTTTTGCTGCGCAATGATAGGCTAGGTTGAGAACTTATTTCTAGTTCCCAATGTTAGTATCTTATTCATAGTTCAAAATGTTAGGGTCTTTGATAGGTTTTAGCACTTTGTTAATGTTAATAATTATTCATAGTTTAGCATGTTAGATATGTTGGTAATGTTCAGTCTTGGTAAGTTATGACGATTAAAGATCTACAGGTTAAGTTACTTTGTTACGTTACTTTGTTACGTTACTTTGTTACTTTAGGAATGCATTTTATGTTAACAGTATTAATTTGTAGGGTACTTGAGAGACATTGGTAATTATTCATAGGTTCATATGTTAGATACGATATGTTAAATGGGTTACGTTATTAGGTTAGATCTGGAATTGGCATGCTATACCGTCATATAATGAGACATTGTTCGTGATGGTTTTTATTCTAATCTAGTAAAATTTGGGAATAGCGCATGTTCCGGTAATTTGGCACATATCACTGTTTTTAAAGTAAAACATGAATAATAGAGCTTATAAAATAAAAGTCACATGCTTTTTAAAAAGTCTCTTCGTAAAATATGTATATATTCAAGTGAAACATCAGTTTATTCGTTCGTAAGGAAAGTTAGGTTTGTTGTTCACATTATGTTCTTAGTTTAGGTGATATTGTATTAGTTTTACAGATGCTAAAACTTTATGAGCTATATGATAGCATTATATTATGTATTGTGTCATTGTCTGATGTTAGTTAGGTTATGATAATTTTTCTTTAAGTTTTGTTAAATATTACTATGATAATGTAAAATTAACACTTTACACTGATATGTTAGAGCAGCGTTTCTCAACCTTTTAAGCCTCGCGACCCCCCAAAAGCCAAAACGCACAAAGTTAGTAACCTCGCGACCCCCTAAAAAAGACTAAAATTTATGTTTTGATCATACAAAAGAACTTATTTTTTTTGTAATGTTTATGTTTCATTGATACTTACATATGACTTTAATCACTTTTGGTTGAATTTTTTAATAAAAAAGAATAAAAATTTAGTAAATACAAAATGTTTTTAGTAATTTTATGTAATGTCTAAACAAGAAGCATATTTTTATGTTACGTTGTATAAATAATTAGGTTTAATTAGGACTTTTATCAATTAATCATGACTTTAATCGCTTAATCAATGGTTCACAGGTGATATGGTTGGGATGGGATGTGCGGTTGATTAGAGTTTGATTTATTGATCAATTGATCAATTGATATTTTTTAATAAAAAAGAATAAAAATTTAGTAGACACATAAAATGTTTTTAATGGATTTTATTATGTTCATACAAAGAACTTATTTTTATATTATGTTTATGCATAATACATGACCAAATATAACACCCGAACTAGTCCAGCAACCCAGATTGTAAGGGTAATGGGAAGGGGTACAGTGTTTGAGCTACTGCTTTGCTACTTTAGGGTCAGTAAAGTGCATATTTTTTAATAAAAAAATATATAATTTTAAACATAAAATGTTTAATAACGAAATAGATTTTCTGGAAATAAATATATTTTTAAAATATATAACAGCTTTAAGCAAATAAAACAAAAATAATAAGAAATTTTAAGCAAAAGAAAATATATTAGTTTAGGCTTGCAAAAGAAATTGTGAAAATATAATTGTCACAGATAAAAGAAAATTGCTTGTATCTTTCGAAAAAAATATTATAGTTAATGATTAAAATCTGGAAAACGGATAATATGAAAAGAAAATAATAAATATAAATGCAGGGCTGCGGAGTCGTAAAATAAATTATTCGACTCCGACTCAGACTCCGACTCCTTGAATTTTCAAATTTGGTCATTTTCGACTATCCGAACTCCACTTAAACAAAAATTTTCTCGACTCCGACTCCGACTCCGACCTCAGCCAGTCAAGTTCAAAATTTCGACTCTGACTACAGATTTGAGTGGCTTTACAGAAGTTACAGGTAAAAATTTAGTATTGTACTCTCAAAACAAATGTTTTTTTTCGCTGCTTTGAGTGAATATAAAAATATACACACTATACAAATAATAAATCTCCAAATGCCTATACGTAAGTACCGTAAGACATAAAGATGAGGACAGGGTACGAAAACAACATGGGACAAGACAAATAAAATATTTACAGTTTCGAAAACAAATGTATAACGTAATTTATAATGCAAATTTATTTTTATTATAAACGTTTTCTCTTTCAAACTTAACAGTTAAAAGTTACTTTTTCAGTTTCAAAATAATAATAATAATAATATAATAATAATAATAATTGTGAATTAATTAATAATAATAACCATATAATAATAATAATAATAATTACATAATAATAATAATAATTAATTAATAATAATTAATAATAATTTAATATATAAATTAATAGCTTACAATGAGAGTCGCTTATTGGAAATACAAAAACAAAAGAAATTATCTGACAAAAATAAAATAGTAAGAACTGGATTTATAACTCTCGATATACCTATAATATATACCTATATACATAGTGAATATGACATATAAAGTATATATATAGGTATATGATATATATATATATATATAAATAAGTATACGTATATATGGGTACTAATATAATATATATACCAAAAAAAAGTATATTATATATATAATATTATATATATATAATTATATATATATATATATGGATTTGCCTAAAATACACAAAAAACTCAGAAAATTCACCTTGAGACCTGTAATATCTATGTGAGGAACGGTTACACACGAAATTGCCCAATATCTGTACAGCATTATCCGACCATATCTTAATAACTCTTTCATAGTTAAATCAAATAATGAAACATTATGTAAATAATTATCAAACTTAAAACTTGAAGCCACTAATATATTCGCCTCACTTGATGTAGAATCTTTGTTCATAAAAGTACCGGTTCTTGATACGATTGACATAATAATTAAACGAAGTGTTATCACAAATAACCACCCCCACCAGATATTCAGAACAACATAATGAGAACCTTTTATTTAATTTTTGTTTGTATATTTCCACGTTTAAATTTAAAGAAAACATATATCTACAAACTTATGGAGTGCCGATGGGCTTCATCACTTGGGACCCCACATTTGCTGACTCTATATGTCCAATCTGGAAAAACAAAAACAAAATCCTTTTTGAAACAAACAACTTTAACCCCGTATTTTACATAAGGTATGTCGACGACCACCCTCACTATTTTTAGGAAAATATTATCATATTACATCAGTTTCATCAATAGAATTTCAAGAGTTGTCATGCTTAAAAATTCACATTACGAAACTTAGGTTAATTAATGCTATTCTGTTTTTAGACATCAAAAATCCATCTTAATTCTGACGGCTCTATTATCTACAAGGCATTACATGTCAAACCCACTGATAATTTTTAATTATCAAAATATGAGTAGCTTATTCACGATCTATTTACATAAGAATCTATATTCGTTTCAAAAATTTTTAGTTTTTAGAGAATACAAACCTATGTTCAACTTTGGCGAAAACTTTTGCATGAAGATCGTATATGTGTTTTGACGACATTAAGTATAATTTAATAACCTGTGTGTGACATCCAACAAATATTCAGTTGAAAAATTTAATTAATAAAAACCCTTACAAAATTATATAATACAAAAATCCTAACTTAAAAATTTAATCACTAAAATTCGAAAATTCTTACATCAAAACTTCCAATGCATTTGTCAAATAAGGAAAGAGGGAACTGTGCCGTCGTTAATATTTTTGATATTCTCACTCTTACAAGTGAAACTAACACAACCAGCAATCAAAAATTAAAAGTTCAGGGGACTAAGTCCAAACAAACTGGTCATCTTCTGTAGCACAAGAGATTGCTATTGCCCGACAATCATCACGTGAAGTTGGTACCAAATATATAAACTGCCCTGAAGTTTAGACAAGGCTATACAGTTCAGACATTTATATTGGTTTACTACGAGAGGACCAATAACATTGGTCGGACAGAGGCATATCTAAACATTCTCTACAGTCCCAGCAAAAATTTTCTTGAACATATTCAAATACTCGATCACAAATTTAGGTCAATTTCAACTTAATTAGTTAATATTTTTCTAAACACTTTACAATAATATACGGATTATGTGAAGTCCAGAAACTTAAAAGTGAATCTTTCGTATTTAGATCCTCACTCTTCCTTTCTCTCGAAAAAACAAAACCTTTCAACATTTACATAAAAAAATTGTTGATAAAAGCAGAAATCTCAATATTATTTTAAATCCAGTTTACTTAAATTTATATATATCAATTTAAAGACTTATTCGCTTACAAGAAATAATCCTCTAAAGATGTCTCAAGTATAGAGACGAAACACGGTCGGGAAATCTTATGGTACAGATTACACTTCTCTCTATCTTTCTTCTGTATATTATTCTCAATAAGATATATTGAAAAAAGATAAACTCTACAAATTATGTATTGAAAAACAATAAATATTATAGAAACGGATTAGAGAAATAAAATCTAAAAACTTTAATAATAATAATACAATATAAATAAAATAAATAATTAATAATAAAGTAAATTATAATGAATAATAATAATAATAATTAGAGTTAATAATAATAATAATAATAATAAATAATAAATAATAAAGTAATAATATATAATAAATTAATAATAATAATAATAATAAGTAATAGTTCTCTTTAAAATTTTCGGACTGCCGAGAGCTCCGACTCCGGTCTCCAACTTACACTTTTGGAATCTTATATACGACTCTCCGGTATCTCAACGAACCCACTACACTTAGCACGGGATTTCGACTCCGACTCCGGCACTCCGACTCCGACTCCGTGCACGACTCCACGACTCCAACTCCACGACTCCGACTCCGACTCCGCAGCCCTGTATAAATGCATATGGTTGGAAAGGAAATGGAGTATACAAATTATTAAAGTCATAGTTTAAAGGAAAATATATTTAAAAGAAAACATAATACACTGGGCTCACACAGCACTTTGTGACATATAGCAACCCCATAGAGGGCGGGTTTCCAGTGTATTCGTACTCAACACCCCTCATTACACATGCTTTGACGTAACATACATTATACAAGTCGAGAGCAAGTATAGATTCTAGCACCACATAACTCTGACTCCAATCCAGTTCTATTTTCCTCCGGAGCAGCTCCTACTTCTTCTCAGGCTCCGAATCCTATTGATAGGTTATAAAAATTATTATTATTATTATTATTATTATTATTATTTCAAAATTTCCGAATCAGGAGTAAGTATAGTTGTAATTAATATTTTTTATTTTATGATAAGTATATTATTATTATTATTATTATTATTATTATTATTATTATTATTATTATTATTATTATTATTATTATTATTATTATTATTTATAGATTATAAGAAATTACTTTCATTATGCTAGTGAGTTATAAGATTATTTATTACTATTTCAAATTCGTATAGGGACTAGTATAAATAAAACTTTATTCTATGGATGGCCCATCCGCCCACCAATATGGAGGCATAGAGGGTATGCATATATATATTAATGTATTAATAAATATAACATTTAAAATGAAAACTAGCTTTTTATTTCCCTCTTTACAATATAGAATTTATTTATTTATTATATCATCGACGATTTTATAATACATTACGAAGGTTCCGATGTGACTTTAACTCTACGTTTAATCAAAGGGAGGGTGCTTTCTACCCATGAATAAGGAGGGGATGGTGTGGGGAATAGCCGAATAGAGTTTGATCTTATGAGTTACTGACTAAATAATATTTTTTGATACAAAAGAAAAAAAATTAGTAAAACTTAAAATATTTATAATAAATTTTATGTAATGTTTATACAAGAAACATATTTTTATGCTGTTGTACAAATAATTAAGTTTAATAAGGACTTTAATCAATTGATCATGATCTTAATCGCTTAATCAATAGATCACGGGTAATAGAGAGGGATAGGGTGTGTGGTTGATTAGAGTTTGATCTACTGATTAATTGATCAATTGATATTTTTAATAAAAATAATGGAAATTTAGTAGAAACATAAAATGTTTTTAATAATTTTATGTAATGTTTATACAAAAACTTGTTTTTTATTGAGTTTAAAATAATTATTAGAAATTATTTGAAACTTAAATAATATTTTATATGATATTCAATTAGTCATTTTTAAAGCAAAATAAATATATACAATGGTTACTTACAAAAAATAAGATAGTGAGTAAGTAAATACAACCCTAAATATTCTATAAAATCTATAGATTTTCGAAGATCTAGCAGGTTTCATGAAACATATATACATTGATATCAATATTATGTTATTAAGCTTATGTTTACTAACTCTGCACCGCACCAGCTCCAGCACCGGCTCCAGCTATTGCTCACTTGCTCCGGCACATGAGACTTCTTTCTCAGCTACTCACTCTGTGCTTTTCTTCAGACTCCGGCTTCAGCTCTGGCTCCGGCTCCGGCTCCGGCTCCGGCTCCGGCGCTCCGGCTCCGGGCTCGCGCGCTCCAAACTTATTGGCTCCAGCTCCAGCTCCGGCTCAGTGCTCCAGCACTTCTAAAAAACTTAGAAATGTCGGTCATCTCTGATCTAAAATTTGTCCCACCGACCTTAGGAAACCCTTATTTGACTCTTTAAGCATTAAAAATTGTTGAAATCCCGAAAAAAGAGTGAAAACTCTGAAAAATGGGTTCAACCCCAAATTTGGGTTCAAAGCCTCAATTTTTGAGTTCTATGGTCCAAAAATTGGACTCAGCGGGAGAAAATATACCCTCTGATCAGACGGAAAATCGGAAAGAGGCAAAATATGACTAGGTTGCTGGATTTAGCAACAGATCTGGCCACCCTTTGATCGTGCAGTCCTTACGGGGGTTGCAGGGGTACGTAACCTCGTATACTTCAAGAGATGACACAACCACCACCACCTATAAGCATACTAAATCTATTAGGGTGGTATCGCACCGCCTCAATAGCTATGCAACAACCCTTAATGGTAAGTGGAAAAGGTAAACTTTAAGACGGGATGCAGCTCCTACGGGGGCGGAAGACAAAAGTAACCTCGTCTAAGATGAGTTTAGGTCATCACCTACAAGCATGGGCGTAGGCAGGGGGGGGGCAGGGAGGGGCATTTGCCCCCCTAAATTTTGGCGAAATAAAAATTATGAACCTTATATGTTTGCCAGACGACGTTTTTAAGGCGGTTTAACATCTTAGTAGTAGAAAAAAACTTGAAAAAATTATATTCCAATCGATAAGATAATGAAGTGGTAATTACTAACTATTATATATATTTTTTCAAAAGTTTTAATGTGTTTTATAATTTATGATATATTGGCTTAAAGTCAACTAGCTTTGTGCTTTTATACAGCTGGATTCTTCTGACATTTTCAGTATGCCGATAGCATTTGGCGGCTGGAAAAGCTGTTAAATTAATCACGAAAGGCGTACCCGTTGATATTCATCTGGTGCAGACAACACATTAAAAAAACAATGCAGAAAATAAAAGAAATATCGCAGTTTTGAAGAACATAATTTTATATATATATATACTATATATATATATTAGATATTTATATTACATATAATATAGTATATATATATATTATAATACTATATATATCATAATATATATTATATCACTCAACCTTTGCCCTTCCCTAAATGAAATCCTGCCTACGCCCATGCCTACAAGCATACCAAATTTCAACCGGATACGACTATTAGAACTCAAGATTGAAAATCGAACCCTAACCCTTTACCTCAATACTCACGTAACCTCATCTACGCCGAGGTTACTTCATCATCTATGCGGAGTTTCAAATTTTCAGCCCCTCTTGCAGGTACGATGAATAGGCATACTTCGAATAACAATTGAAAAACTCTAGACTCTCTGCCCCAATACTCACGTAACCTCATCTACGCCGAGGGTACGTCATCACCTATAAGCATACCAAATTTCAACCGGACATGACCATTAGAACTCTAGATTGAAAAATCGAACCCTAACCCTAACCGAGGTTGCGTCATCATCTATATGTGCTTTAAATTTCAACCCGATACGATCAATAGAACTTGAAAAAATTGAACCCTAAATCCCTTATGTCCCATCACCACGTAACCTCGGCTACGCCTAGATTACATCATCACCTATAAGCATACCAAATTTCATGGGGCTACGACCATTAGAACTGGAAAAATCGAACCCTAATCTTTTGCCTCAATACTCACGTAACCTCGTCTATGATAACGTTACGTCAGAAGAAGGGGGTTGCCAAATTTGAACGGGATACGACGTCTCTAAGAAGTTATGTCAAGAGATCGAACCAGCGGGGCCGTGACAGCAACGGGACGTAACCTCGAATACAACGAGGTTACGTCATAAGAAAGGGGGGGGTTGCCAAATTTAAACGGGATACGACATCTTTAACAAGTAGCTTCTCAGGGCTTGAACCAGCGGTATCGCGACAACAATTGGCATCAAAACAACACTCAACAATAACAATAACAAAATTTAGACAAACGTATACCGTAAATTAAAAAAAAAAAGAAAAAAATAAATAAGTATCTAATAAGTAGAAAAAGTAGCCAAAAGTAGCTAAATAATGAGCCAAAGTAGCTAAATAAGTAGCACCTCAATGATCGAACCAGCGTACCGTGACTGCATGGGGACGTCACAACCTTCGTCACGAGGTTATGTTCATTAAGAAAGGCGGGGCTACTAAAATTTAAACGGTATACGACGTCTCTAAGAAGTACCTCCTCAGAGATCGAATCATTTCAAATCCATCTCAACATTTCTCGTGCCTATATTATATTACTATTTATATATATATAATATAATAAACTATAATATAGTATAGGTTAGTATATGATATAGTAATATATATATATATATAAAGATATTTAAATATATATATTATATAATATAATATATAAGTATAAATTATATATATATAATATAGTATTATTTAATAACCTATACTCTATATGCTTTTCAAAGTGGCACAACTCAAAAAACATAAATTTCAGAGAACAGGGCATCTATAATGCTTATATTCGTAAAAATGATTTGTGCTTTCATGTTTGTTTAATTTTGATTCTTATCTAGTATTAAATTATTTTATACACTCAATACTCATAATATGGTCTGCCTATTTATAGTAGATGATTTTCAAAAATCTAGTATTAAATTTAAAAGTCTGTCGTTCTGAAATTTTGAAGCTTTTTAAGGTAATGTACCATTGAGATGAAAGTATATATAGCAGTTGGAATATTATATATATATATATATATACTCACATATATATATATGAGTAGTGATGGATATATAGTATAATAATAATATATATAAAGTATATATACTTATATATAGTATATAGTAGATATATATTATACCTATATTAGTCGTATGCTCAGCGTATACAGTCTCCGCATCCGCACAGTTATTAAAGAATCTCCGTCCTCCGCATACCGATCTCTGCGCTCTTTTGCTCTCCCTTGCGGATGGTTTGCGCGGATATTTGAATATGTTCTAAGAAAGTTTTGGATTATATATATGAAGAATTTTTATGAATAAAAAAATAAAAATCTTAAGATGAATAACTGAGAAAAAGAAAGAATGTATAATGAAGGATTGAAGGCAATTCGAGAAAAAAACGAGACTTGATATTCCATAACTTACGTTTTTTCAAAGATTGCGTTCCAACTCGCTGGTCAATAAGGTACATGTTATATCATGGAAAGAATGGTTATCGCTACATGCTGCAGAACCTCTTGCTTTCGTACGCCAGTGTTGGTTATTCGCAGTATAGTTAGACTTTTTACTAAAATTATGGGATAAATGACATTCATACCACATTAAGTTTTTGAATACTCATTTGACGTAAATACCAAAAAAAAATTGTCAGCGCCTCTTATCATGAGCAGTTGTCTATCTCCGTATATGTCAAATACAAACATAAAATAATCTCAAACACAAGCTGAAGAACGTTTTTTGGAACCCATCTTCAAATTAAAATTTGATGGATCTGGATTAAAGCACACAAGAATTGAAAGATCGTAATATAAAAACAGTGTGAGCTAGAAAAACGCCTTTGGTCCTGTTAGGAAAATCTAATATGACTTTCATTCTATTGCAACTTACCTATAGATCCCCGTATAAAGGCAAGTTTTTTCAAACCTTGAACACATTCAATTAGCGTGTTAGATGGTGGCTAGAAGGAGGATCACTTTTGGGTGCAGTGAGAATGGGAAAACGGTCAATTCGCAACAGTCTATAATTCACCGATCCATTAAGAGCGAAAAAATGAAAATCTACTCTACGAAACCAAAACACCCTAATCTACAAAATGCAAATCTCAATAAGAGATTCACGAGTATAGAATTTCTACAGAGTTCCTTTTCGCGAGAGTACTGATTAGAAAGAAAACAACAAGCAGTTGAGAAAAACCAATAGACTGTGTAGAGATAGAACTCACTACACAAAGAAAAACGCCTAGATACAAAAATGATAATGCCTACTCGTTCAAAAAAAAGGTGGAAAGTTAAGAAAAATATATATATACACGAAGCCCTTAACTAAACTTGCAAGGGCAAATTAACATGCTCCTCGTCTCTCTGTAACTAGGTTCCATAGTGAGAGAGTGAGTATTTTAGTAATGCTGGGCCTTAATATTTGAGTGAAAAGGAGTAAGCAGACATCTCAGGCAGAAAAGGCAGAAAAATTATGTTTCTCAAGCCCAACTTTCCTATTACTAGAATTCTACTATAGTACATAGAATAACGTTTGCCGGTAGTGCAAAAGACATTATAATTCATGTAGATATTCTCTTCCATTCCAAGTCAGAAGATGGAAGATGGTACGAGGTAAGGAGGTTCGGTTTGGGTATGCACCCTTCAAAGTGTACTAGACGAGAGGTACACAATATAAAATAATTATAGATTGTTGGCTTAAAACTCGAAAGTAATGTATATAGTAATATAATATTAAATATATATAAGAGTTTATATAATATTATTAAGATATATATATATCATAATAATATATACTAATATATATATATATATATATATATATATAATATATATATATATATATTTGATATACATATATTTATATAATATATATATATATACTATAATATATATTATATACTATATTATATTATATTTGGTATACTTATATAGTATATATACTATTACATCCTGCTGATCCCCATAATCTCCGTAAATCATAACATATAGTGATATACTATATCATATTATACTACACATATACTACGTATACTCACTATATAATTAGGTACATCGCCTAATATATATACTATATCTATATATTAATATTACAGAAATATTATTATATTATATCAGTATTATAGTTATATAAGATGAGAGAGAGAGAGAGAGAGAGAGAGAGAGAGAGAGAGGAGAGAGAGAGAGAGAGA
>JABUQX010003941.1:52500-58526 GCA_015478945.1 Trachelipus rathkii | reverse complement strand
AAGTAGTAATAATAAGTAATAATAATTAATTAATAATAATTAATATAATAATAATGAATAATAATGGAAATAATAATGAAGAAGAGAAGAGAAGGAAGAAGAAGAAGGAAGAAGAAGAAGAGAGAGAAAGAAGAACGAAGAGATAGAGAAGAAGAATTAGTTATTAATATCTATATTATTATTATTGGATTATTTGTTATATGTTTATTTATTATTGATTTTTTTTTTTTAGATAATTATTTTTTATTTTTAAATTTATATTTATGATTATTGATTATTAATTATTATTATTTATTATTATTATTAAGAATGGTAGTTCTGGGGTTTTAAGGGTTATATTAAAGTGATAATAAATGGGTATTTTGACGCATGATATGGAGGAATGGAAATGCCAAGCAAAATTTAAATGGTCATCTATTGGACAAAAGATGAAATAGGTATATACTATAATATATATAATATCATACTATATATTAGTATATAGCTCACACTATAAATACTATGATATATAGTATATAAGTAGTATTGTATAGTAGTTATAGTAATATATATATATAATATAGTATATATATATGATATATATTATTTAGTATATATATTACTATAGTATCTCTATATATCATAATTATATTATATAGTGATATATATATTATTATTATAGTATATATATATATATTGATTATGATAGTTGATATATATGATAGGTTATATTAGTATTATATACCGGTAATATATATATATATAGTAGTAGTAGTAGTTATAGTAGTTATATATAGTATTATAGTATATATATATATATATAGTATATATATAGGTATAGGGTATGCTTCTACCTTTACGTATAGTATAGTATAGTATAGTATTATATAGTTAACATATGATATGCATATATATATATATATTTATATATAGTATATATATATAGTATATATAGTAGTTATTATATTATATAGTATATATAGTATATATATCTCTCTCTCATTCTCATTTAGACTTTATGATAACGAGTATGCCCTTGATACAGAGAGCATTTCAATTTTCATACTTTGCATAATAATATATAGGTATAATATATATATGTATATATATATATACTATATAGATATATAATATATATAGTATATAGCTACTATTTATAATTATATATATATAATATATATATGAGTAGTATACCGTAGTATATATATATATATATCGATATAGTATAATATATATATAATATAGTACTATATATATAGTATATAGTAGTAGTATTATATATAGTAGATATATATGAATATATCGATAGATAGTATATATATACCGTATATATATAATATATGATATATTATATATATAGTATATATATATATATTATATAATATATATATATATATATATACTACGTATATGATATCCGGTTATATATAGTATGATATTTATATATGTATATATATATATATATATAGTATTATATCTTATATATATATAGTTATAGTATATATATAGTATAGTATATTATATTAGTATATATTTATATCATATATACTGATATATATTTATCACTAAGTATATAGTATTATATATATATGATAGTAGTAGTACTTTATAATATATATATAATATATATATATAGTACTGATTAGTATAGTATATATATATATTAATAGTATAGTATATATATATATATATATACCGTACTATATAATAGTATTATATTAGTATATATATAGTATAGTATATAATAGTATTATATATAGTAGTATAGTATACTATATATATATACATAGGTTATGATATATACTATATATATTATACTATAATCATAGAGAATAAGAAAAAGATATAGACATAAGGATACCAAATCAATTTTCAATAAAAATTGATATGTAGAATGTGAATGAATTGATTTTCCAATATGAGTGATACACACGTATAATATTAGTATATATATTGATATATATATAGTATATGTATACGTATATAGTATGATATATAATAGTAGGTATATATATACGTATAGTATATAGTATATACTTATACGTATAGTACGTGATATAGTATAGTATATAAATTACGTATTATGTATACTAGATATAGTATATATATCATATATTATATATATATATAGTGGTATACTTTGTAATTAATATATATTAGATATTGTATAGTATTATATTGATTTTATATAGAGTATATGATGTTATAGATAAATATATAGTATAGTATAATATAGTATACTATATAGTAGTAATATTTATATATATGTATTAGTATAGTATGTATACTTATAATATATATGATACTATATATGATACTATATATATATAAATTTTAAGAAATTCTTACCTAAGTTATGATTAATTGATTTGGAAATTAGCTTTCTCATTTTCTCCTCAACAACCTGATTCATTTACACTAAAGGTAAATCAACCCTTTTTTGAATATTAAATATAAAAACCTTCCATTATAATCAGAATTGAGGAATTATGTTTGGAACCGTTTAACAGAGAATTTCGCACTCCTGATAAGAAATGTATTTTTTAGTTTGGTAAAAAGAGAACGATGATTGTTTTTGTATGTAACAAGAGTCTTGATCTTAGAGAATAGAAAAGTGCGAGAGCGAGCACACATAAACGCATAAAATATGATGATATGAAGATGTGTACAGGCATAAAAGAAATCATAATTTATTAAAAGTATATGTTCAAAGAATAAAAGATTTGATGTTAAAAGTAGTATTTCCTTCTATCCAGATTGTCGGAATGTCGATATTTAAATCACACGCGAGATGGTCAGAAGTTTGTGTTGCTATGATGCGTAAAATAATTTTATTTTTGGATATGGTATGAATTTGTTTTTGTTTTAAATTAAAAACTCGACATTCATGTTGTAATATCTAGACTCCAATCTTATTAGTTTAAAAGCTAATCTTTTTTTTTAGAGTTTGATCAAGATATTATTATTATTATTATTATTATTATTATTATTATTATTATTATTATTATTATTATTATTATTATTATTATTATTATTATTTTATTATTATTATTGATTATTAGATGTATTATTATTATTATTATTATTATTATTTATCCATTATTATTTTTAGTTATGTAGTTGCTTATTGATTGATTATGTATTGATTTTATTATTATTATCATTACTTTATTATTATTTATTTTTTATTATTATTATGATTATATTATGATTATGATTATTGATTTATTAATTATTATTATTATTAATTATTATTATTGATATTATTCGATTATTTATTGATTATTATTATTATAGGTATTATTCATTTATTATGTTGTTATTATTATCCTTTTTGTGTTTCTAAAAGAAAAGTTTAAATCTATTTGATAAAACAGTTTCTTTCACAAAAAAATTGACAGCAATTTCAAGAAACGAAAAAAATAAAATTCAATCAAATTCGTTCCCAAGGATGTAGTGACGGTGGCAGACCAAGAGAATGACCCCGTCCCCGTCCCTACCGTTACACAATTCTTTTAGATATATTTATCAAACAAATAATATTAAACAAGTCTACTTATTTATTAGATCTTTGGTGAAATTAAAAGAAAAAATTTAAAAGTTCTACTTGTGATGGATATAGTATAGTATATATAGTTATAATTATATATAAGTATATATGTACGATGATATACTTATCTATATATATATATAGTATGTATAATATAGCTATCTTATATAATAGGATAACCGTGATATACTATAGTATATAGTATTAGATATATATATATAGTTATACGTTATAGTATATATATATATTATATTATATATATATATATAATATATAGGATAGTATATAAACAATTATATACGGTACTATATTAAGTACTAGTATACTATATATAAGTATATAGTATAGTATATACAGTATATACTATAGTATGGATTATATATATATATAGGTATATTATAGTAGTATAGTAATATATATATAGTATATATTATAGTAGTATATCAGTGAGATTAAAAAAACGGTTTTTATAAGGAATAACACGGTCGTTGTTCATGTTTGTTTCCTTTTTCAGATTCTATTTTCCGTTTTTATTTCAAAAAGAACATGCTTATATATTTTTTGACGCTACGAAGATCTTTAAATATATCTGATAATATAGTAGTTATTATATATATATATAGTAGGTAGTTAATACTTTATACTATATCCTTATTAGTATTTAGTATAATATATATACTATATAGTATATATATATATCTTTAACTCAGTCAGGGTGTAATGGTTTTAACAGTAAAGTATTTCAAAATGCTATTCAGAAATTAATATGGGAGAATAAAAATAATGTTTGTTTTTCAAAAGTACTAGTTACGTAATTCTATTTGAAAAGCAATAGAGAATAGAGAGTATATTTTCTTTTCTGAAAAGGCAGTATGTAAGTTAGTATATATTATATATTAGTGATATGTATATGTATATTATAGTATATAGTATAGTATATATTATATATATAGGTATATATAGTATAGTATATATACATATGGAAGTAACTACGAAAAATTGCTTTGACTATATACTATATATATAGTATATATGATATATTAGGGATGTGCACAAAGGTATTGGTATTGGTTTTGGTATTGGCCAGTATTGGCGAGTATTGGGCCTTTTTCCGGGTATTGGTATTGGCTCCTTAAGGGTATTGGCATTTAGCACAGGGAAACAGGTATGGTATTGGGCAAAATGTGTCAATACTGTTCCGTCCTTATAATGTGTAAAAAAAAGAAAAGAAGAGGATAAACAACGATATGTTAATGCTCTTGAAACTTCTGTTAGAGAGGTTTATAAAATATAAATAATAAACAAAAATACTTAATATATTATGATATGATTGTATTGGGTATGTGCTGAATCCAGTAATTGGTATTGTATTATTATTTGGTTTTCAGATGGGAGGTTTGGTACTTCTGGTATGGTATTGGTGACTATTACGGTATTGGCCAAGCGATTTACTAAATAATTCTACTAGCTACTAGACTAGTATATATATACATCTGTAACTATATATATATATATATGTGATAGGTAGGCGTATGTACTTCGACGTATTATATAGTATAGATATATATATATACTATTGATTCCATTAGTTATATAGTATATAGTTAGTGGTGTTGCGCCACATTCATCACTGGTCCCATGAAGATTTTTTGGAGAGGTGCGTACCCAGCGGCCGATCGAGTACTATAATATAATATATTATAGGTATATTATAGGTACATGTATTTCTAAACAAAAAATTTGACAAATTGTCCCAATTATGGGAAAGTATATATATGTTATTCAAGCCCAAAATACTAGACTAGGGCAACCTCACAGATATGGGACAGGATAGGCTTTCCAAGCCAAAAATATCCAACTGGGACAACATCCCAAATATAAGAAATGTCCAAAATATGGGGATGTCCGTATATTAGATTATATATGTTCCGAACCAAAAATATCTGACTGACAAAATGATCCAATATCCCCAAATATGAGACAGGGTGTTCTAAATATGGGGCAGAATATATAACAAATGTCTCAAATAAGAAACAGTACCCTAAAGTTGATTGTGTGTTCCACACCAAAATAATACTAGACTGACAAAATGGCTTAAGACAAAATGACCTTAATAAGGGACAAGGTGTTTTAAATATGGCACAAAATAGGTTTTCCAAGCCAAAAACACCCATATGGGACAAACTGTCACAAAGGGCCCAATAAAAAACAATCGCTGAACTGGGACAAAATGATATCCAATTTTAAAAAATTAGATTTTTTAACCGTTTAACATGGAATTTATATATTAAAGGTAAACAAAAAAGCCATGGTACTCTTAAAGTATTTGGAAAATAGGAATTGGGGAGCAAATATAAGAATTCTATCAGATCTTTTATAATATTCCCATGAGGTCAAGAATAGATTTATTTAATAATTTGTTTAATGATTTGTTTCTTAATCGCTAATAATACCTATACTAGGCCGGTTGCCGGAGCTGTCATTATAGCAGAGTATA
>JABUQX010003941.1:22500-47500 GCA_015478945.1 Trachelipus rathkii | reverse complement strand
TTTCGAAGTTATGTATGCAATTTTTGGCAGCCCTTTTATCGGCACTGGACACTTCAACATGCCTAGCTACACTATGAACCTCAGTTCTTGCTTTAAAATTGTGAAACAACCACTTACTGGCATGAAATGTTTCATCTATCACTCATTGATGGATTATCCCTTACAAGATCTGCATTTATAACCGTAGCAAATAATACTCAAATAGGCTATCACCTGCCATCTGCCTTTCGTTTATCCACACTAAGTCTTACTACCTCGTCTAATTCTGTTGATCATGACATACTAATCTGATCTTTGTTTACAACCACGCAAGTGGATAAACATTTTGGTCTTGACTTGCATTTGGGTTGTAATTCAAACCTTTAGTCATAAGTCAAGACTAAAATTTCAGTCATAACCCAAGTTGGTTGTGTGTCAAGCTGATATATATATATATATATATATATATATATAATATACTCATATATATATATAATATATATATATATATATATATATATATATATATATATATATATATATATATATATATATATATATATATATATATATATATATATATATATATAAAATTTATATATATATATATATATATATAATAAATATATATATAATATATATATATATAGTATATGATATTATATATATATTATATATTATATATATATATATATATACACCAAATCTTTATCCCATAAATTAGGGGGTTTATAATCTACTACAGTATAGGTTCTTTCGTGGTCAGGGAAAATTGACTTACATGAATTTCCTAACCAAGTGTAATAAAGTGCAGATTATCTAGGCTTGATAGCAAACACTGCTTTGGCTTAACACATTTGGAAATTCTAGCCACCATGGACATGGTTTCAAATCCTAATGGGTGGACCTTCTTTGCTAGAAGCATATGAGTGTGTGTAATTTTGTATGTTATAATAGACTGTTCTATTGTATATGTTAGCTATATTTTTAGTGATGTGTGGGTATTGAGATTAGTGTAATTCACTATGCTGTAAACTGTAATAAAATATTACAGAAAATCTCTCTGACAGCAATTTTTTATCTCCATTCAGGTAGCCAGACCAAGAATCAAACTCTTACTGAGAGGAAAACTTCCACCCTTAAGTGAGAAAAAATCTTTAATCCACTGTGAATTCTAATATATATATATATATATATATATATATATATATATATATATATATATATATTATATATATATATATATATATATATATATATATATATATATATATATATACCGTATATATATATAATGAATTTCACACACCATATTTTGATACTTGATTAGATTAGCAATATCTTTTTTTAAAGAGCTAAATACGATGTCTACTGTTGATATATTAAAGAGGAATAAATTGTCAATCCTCAAAGTAAAAACTTTTAAAGAGCTTCCGAAAAATATCTATTGAACATTAAGGTTTAATATTTGCAAATTTTTAAACAAAAATGTCCTTACTTAATTATATCTTAAATTTTTAGCAATTCTGGAAGCAAATATTTCTTACTCAAATTTGAACTTAACTGTTAAAAAGAGAAAAAAAAATGTTTACAAACATATTTTTTTTTCTTAATTCAACAACATACATTAAAAGAGCAGAAATATTTTTTCTATTTTAAATTGTTTTACATGATCTATAATACTAGTATAACCTTTTAATATCAATAAGAAACATTACTATATAGCCTTTACATAAATAATCTGCAGTGATCTGTTTTGCCCAATTCATTTTTTTCAATACCTTTAATTTTAAAATAAAAATTTAAAATATTAATATGTATATTTCCTTATACTAATTTACATTAAAATATTCAGGAAAGTTAATATTTTTCAAAAAAATTTAAGAAATACAGTTCTATAAGGTAATGTAATGCTGATTTTTCATACTTTCTGAAATCTAATTTTTATTAATTCATTTCCCACCATTTTACAGTATATATATATATATATATATATATAATATATATGATATATATATTATATATATATATATATATATATATATATATATATATATATATATATATATATATATATATATATATATATATATATATATATATATATATATATATATATATATATATATATATATAAAGTAAAAGCTACAGGTTCTGACCTTCCCAGTTTATAATTAATAAGTTATCTTTCCTATTAAACTTTTCCCCTCTCCTCCAAATATTCCATAATCTTAAAGAAAAAAATCAAATATTTCCACAAAATATTACTTTTCTTTATATATTTCACCATCTTTTAATAAACTCCAGCACTTTTAATTAAAATGTCTTCTTGCTAGTATTTTAAATATATATATATAATTTTTTTTACCAATTATTCCCAAATCTCTCTCACATTTCTTTATCTCCAACACCTCCAAGAAATTTCTAAATCTCTCTCAGATTTCTTTATCTCCAACACGGCAACACCTCCAAGAAATTTCTACATTTCTTACATCACACACTTTCTCTGTATCATTTTCCATCTTCATTATCTAACTACCATACCACAAAATACATTTACTTAAAATTATGTAGCTACCAGTATTTATAATTTCCTGCTGCAATAAATTTAAATCCATTTAAAGAAATAATATTTTTACCATCTTAAAAAAATGTATCATTCCAATACCTTATCAGTTAACATCTTCAATGCTACATAATTGACTTGCCGAAAATTTAGTACTAAAGTTAATACTAAAAAACATTTACAGAATTATGAATCCTGTACTTTTCAGGCATATATACTTAAAGTTCTTCTTCCTCTAAATATATTTAATATAATAGTAATCTTTCCTTCATACAGTAAATATATATATATACTAATATAATATATCTTTATATATCCTCTAAATATATTTAATATAATAGTAATCTTTCCTTCATACAGTAAATATATATATATACTAATATAATAATTTCTTACCAAAAATTTTAATGCTTATCTACATTCAATATTTTAGTTCTATAAGATTGGCCAGTTTTTTTAAATAATTTGACTCAGACTAGCCCAAATTTCACATCTGACCACCATATAAGTTTAACTTTAGCATCTACTCTACAACCCCCAAATAATCTGTCTTCAAATTGTCTCCTCTGAACTAAACCCCAAACTTCACCTCTTACTATGGTTCCACTGTGAAATTGGTAAATTTAGTGAGGGACTCTACAACCATCTAAAATTTAAATTTTACAAAATAAAATCTTTTAATGGTATACTACATAATTAATGAAAAGTTGAGCAGTTACACCAGATTTCATAAACCCAGATTGTCACCCCTATTTTTATGAAAATCACAGGATATACTCTAAAAAAATAATAATGAAGAATGAAAACGAAAATTGTCGCTCTTTTTAGGAAAAAAGGTATCAGCCTCTCAAAGTTTTGTTAAAAATCCATTGACTTTTCCAATATTGAATCGAATCCCAGGTTAGGTTATTTTCAGGTCTCTAAGTCAGGTTATGATAAGTTTTGTTAGGTATACACAGAGAAAATCTATGTAGAATTAACAAATCTTATCAAAACCTGAACTAGGATGGCCCTAAAACGAGCAGGAGGACGCACTTATTTTTATTATAGTCTTAATGAGAAATTTTACTTTCAGGGCTATAACTTGCTTTTTCCTAAGGAGACTGCCGATTTTCGTTTTCACTATTCTTCATTATTATTTTTTTTTAGAGTATATCCTGTGATTTTAAAAAAAAAATGTTTTGGTTTTTTTTTTTTAATTAAATCCTATGGGTTTTTTTTACAACTTTGAGAGCTGTAAAAAAACTTTTTTTTCCTAAGGAGAGCGAACGATTTTCGTTTTCACTATTCTTTATTATTATTTTTTTTTTAGAGTATAATTCCCTGTGATTTTCATAAAAATCAGGGGGGGGGGACAACCTCTGGGTAACAGTTATACCCAGATTTCAAAAACTCACATAATCACCATAATCTGTTTCTACTTCATTTATTTTCAATCTTTCAATTTTTACTTCTATTTCCTTTCTCATAAAAATGAAGCATTGGATATTTTACTAATTAACAAAAATTTTCACTAAAATAAGCCTGTCTAGTTATACCTAAACAGTAATTGTAGGATTAACGTGGTATGTAAGCCCCTAGTTCTTGTAAACATATACTTCATAAAATAAATTTGAAAAACGAGATTTTTAGGTCTAAATCCTAATGAAGCTTTTAGATTGGAGAGGACCTTCTTATTATACGTCTTCCGGTGAAACCTATGGGCATAACTCCAGTGCATCTAAACCCAAACGTACTCTACATCCTAATTATTCCTTAAAAAAAAATTATAAAACAAGTTGAAATTTCTTTACCTTAATAAAATTGCTGAATTTTATTATGCTGTTCATTTTTGAAACTTTCGACTTGAAGGTTATTACAACGTCCGTCCTTCAGCGATTTCTCTATATTTAATATGCACTACTACGAATAGAAGAATAGCGACGAAATTCTTTATCAACTTCTATTATCTGCGTAATACAACGACCTACTCAGGGTTGCCAGAATGCAGAGTTGCTAGGAAATGATAAAAAGGACAGATTTTATACAAAGTAAGATTATAAAATACGCATGCGCCATTTAAGCTCTCTCTCTCTCTCTCTCTCTCTCTCTCTCTCTCTCTCTCTCTCTTCTCTCTCTCTCTCTCTCTCTCCCCTCTCCTCCTCTCTCATCTGTCTCTTCCCTCTCTCTCTCTTCCTCCTCTCTCTCTCTCTCTCTCTCTCTCCATATATATATATATATATATATATATTATATATATATAATATATATATATATATATGATATATATATATATATATATATTATATAATATATATATATATATATATATATATATATATAATATATATTATATATATATAATATAATTATATATGTGTGGTGTGTGTTGTGTGTGTGTGGTGTGTGTTGTGTGTGTGTGTGTGTGTGTGTGTGTGTTGTGTGGTGTGGTGTGTGTGTGTGTGTGTGGTGTGTGTGTGTGTGTGTGTGTGTGTGTGTGTGTGTGTTGTGGTGGTGTGTGTGTGTTGAAAGAAACGGTAAGAAGGGCGCAACAGAGGAGACCCTGGGTAAAAAATATGTAAGAGGACGAAGAAAAGACACACGAGGTGGTGGGACTGAAAAAGTTGAAGGATGAAATAAAGAGAAAACGGTATTGAATGAGAAGGTGGTTGAAAAATAGTAACTGTAACAGACAAGGCGTCCAGTTTAATGTGCGAGGCAAAGATGAAAGCAGAGTGAAAAGAAAAGAAGAAAATGTTCTTAAAGAAGAAGAGAAACTTCAGCAATGGTAAGGGAAGGAAGATTTTTAGAGACAGAAATTTGACAGTAAAAGAACTCAATAGATATCAAAAGATAAAGCAAGGAGAAGCCTTTGGCGAGATCAACAGACCTAAAAAAGAGATGGACGGAATACTTCGGAGAACTGTTAAATGTGAATGAACAGGTGAAGTAGGGGGGGGGGGGGAGAAGAGTTTGTTGAAGTGAGGGGAGGATGAGGAGTGGGAGGTTACAATGTAGGAGTGTGAGGGGCAGCTTCTAAGAGCGATGAAGAATGGGTAGAGTCACCCCAGCTGGGGGAAGATGGGATAACACCCATGAGGAACTAAATTATAAAGGAGGAAATGGAGAAAAATGAAAGAAAAAATTTATTCTGATTTTTCAAAATAGGTGTGGAAACGAGAGCGAAGTTACAGAGGGAGGGGTGGGGGAAAGACCAATCATAATAAGTTACGAATATATAAGGGAAAAAGAGGATTGAACAAGAAACTTTAAAAACTACAGAGGAATATCCTTGTTGGAAGTCAACTATGGCAAAAACTAAGATAGATTTTGATTTATTGGTAGAAGAGCCCAGATTGGAGGAAGAGCAGCATGGATATAGAAAAAACAGAACAGAAGCATGACGGATCTTTTGTTTGCCTTGAGAATTAACGTTAGAAAAGGTATGGGAGTATAATAAACGAACACACATAGCTTACATAGATCTGAGGAAAGCTTTTGATTCAGTACCTAGGGAGAGACTGTGGAGAGGGCTATGGGAGAATATGCATTGAATAAAAAGTTTAGAGTAAACCCTGGAAAATTTGTATCAGAATAGTAAATGGACTGGTGTAAGAACAGAATATGCAGAATAGGAATGGTTTGAGGGTGGGAAACGGGAGTCAAACAGGGAAGCCTGTTGTCACCTATATATATATATTTGTTTGTAGCATATCTGGGGAATGTAGTGATAAAAAAAGGGGAGAGAGGATATAGGAGATTTAGACGGTGAAATTCTGGCATACTTGGATGACTTGAAGTGCTGGAGCGAAGAGGGAGATAGGCTAAGAGACGTGGTGACACGTTTTGCGAATAGACTTAGAGAGGCCGGTCTGATTCTGAACATAGAAAAGAAGGATATCATGATGATTACTAGAGAATATGGAGGGGGAGAGCTGAGAGCGGATGTGGAAGGGACTGAGATTAAGATGGTGGAGAAATGTAAATACTTGGGTAGTGTATTTAGAAGAGAAGGAGGAAATGTACAAGAGATAGCAAGTAGGATAGCTCAGTATGGGGCAGCTGTAAGATCAGTGTATCCCATACTGAAAAGATAGACAAATGAACATGGAGATGAAATGGGTGATATTCGAGGGACGTTAACTACCGATTCTACTATAATGTGGCAAGAGACAATGGGTAGTGTAGACCACAAAGGAGAGAGGATAGTAAGAACAGATACCGGCGGAGATGTGCGTTTGAAAGAAAGCGATAGTGGGAAAAGACGATAACGAAGAGGACGACAAAAAAGCGAAAGAATAAGGGAAGGTAATTGAGTTGAAGGCTATGTTAAACAAGATGGATGCAAAGACCAAAGATTAAAGGTGGTGGGGACAACCTGGAGAGAACAGGAGGATGAGAGTTGACCAAGAGGAAGATGGGGAGTGGAGGCTGGAGGTAAAAAGGCCAAGAGGAGATCTATATAGGAAAGAGATGGAGAGCTCTGTTTGAGGACTCATTGAGAAGTACATGGATGCCGTCGATGCGGGAGCTGAGAGAAGAGGGAGTCCTGGAGGATAGAGGAAAATGGAGAAGAGCGCTGGCCCAGCTGACAGGGTCTTGACCTTCCTGGGAGCGGTTGTAGTTTGTAAGTTTTATTATATATATATATATATATATATATATATATATATATATATATAGTATATATATATAATATTATATATATATAATATATATATATATATATATAATATATATATATATATATATATATATATATAATATATATATATATATATATATACTTATATATATATATAATGTAACCTTCAAGCTAGGCCCTTCAGCCACCCACCTGGAAGGACTTGCGTCCTGTCAGTCAGACCCTTCGACAAAGGTCCTTGGGTAGTAGGGGCCTAACGACCAATCCAGCTATAGGAATTATATATAATTATATATATATATATATATATATATATATAGTGGAGGTGAAAGAATTTCCACAGCGTACGTTCTTCGTGTCGCGAGAGGCGAATAAAATGTCAGTGGTGGCTACGTTTGGGAGCCACAGCCATTTATTTACACCCTAGGAATGAATATTTACGCCTCTGACCTGGTCGTTATAGCCGTAAGCGACCTTGTATCTTTCTGGGACATCTGGGTACATGGAATGCTAAAGGAATAAATGGAGAAAATTGAAATAGGGTGATTTAAGCTTTTAAGAAAAGATAAATTTGATCTGTTTGCTTTGACTGAAATAAAGATGAAAAGAAGTGGTAAAGACGGGAGATATGTGGTGAAATGTGTGCTTGCTTGAGTGGAGAGGAATGGGAGAGGGAGAGAAGAATTAGCGATTTTCATGAGAGATTTGTGGCACAAAGCTATGGTAGATTTTGTTTGTATAAATACTAGAATACGAATGGTATTTGTAGCATATGATCCATCTGTAGGTGATGTTGAGGAAAGTGAGACTTTATGGTACAATCTGAATGAAGTTTTGACTGGGTGAGTGTGGGTTTCAGACTGATTGTATTGGGCAGCTTGAATGGTTGGATAGGTGATCGGAAGGGAAATGGTATAACAGGTACCTTTGGGGTTGCGTGAGGAAATGAGAATGGAAGGAAAGTGATTGATTTCTGTGAGGAGAGATGTACTGTATGTGCATAGATAATAATTTCTTTGAGGATAAGACTATCCATAGTTATACAAGAGTTAGTGTAGGTTGAGATGGTGTTGAAGACTGTAGTACCATTGATTTTTTGTAGGTGAAGAGGGAGATGTTTGATGTATGTGATGGTTGTAATATCAGTGAAAGGGTATGGGATGCGAATATTAGATTATTATTCTGTCTTATGTAAATTTAAGATAGTGAGGGTATAGATAGAGAGGAAAGAAAAAAAGGAAGAAAGTCTGGGGAAATAGGAGTAAGAAGCTAAATGAACAGGATTATAAGGAAATGTATGTCAGAGCATTTTCAAATAATACAGATGAATGTGGAAAAAATTAAACTGAGCAAATCTTGATGCAAATGACTGTAGTGTTTGTTAGTTGTACAAGAGAAGTATGTGGGTGTACTAAAGTAGGAAGTAAAAAGGTCAATAGGAATGGTAGAATGGTAACCGCTTAAAAGTTAAGAGGAGTGATTGAATTTGTTAAAAGCCAATGATAAAATAAAGAAAAATGTGTGGAAATATATATATATGGAGGAAAATAACAAAACTAAAAGTTGCGTAGGTTAGGGAATAAAAAGAGGTAAATGAACAATTTGGATGGAGGATAAATTTAGACTTGCAAGGGAATATATAGGAAGCTGTTCTGGAAGGAAGTACAAAACGCTAAGAATGAGAGTAAAGGAAATCTTCATTGAATAACGAATTGGGATGGTGCAATTAAATCTTCGGTGAATGCAAAAGGACTAAGTTTTGAGTGCGCTAAGGTTCTGCATGAGTGTTTGTGTGCGTTGTTACAGTTGCTAATGTATGGCTGCGAAAATAAGCTGCAGTCTGTTCTGATGGATTAGGCGTATTAGGTGTGAGAGGATAAAATAAGGATGAGTGTGTTTGGAAGCGTATGTTGTGAAGAAAGGCATGAATGAATGAAAAAATGAGAGTATATTAAGATGGTTTGGTAACATGGAAAGGATGGATAATAATAGTTAGTTAAGTGGATGAATAGAGATGAGTGAGTTGGGAATCGACCGGCTGTGTAACCTAAGAAAAAGTAGATTGAGTAAGTATAGGGTTGTCTGAAGGAAAAAAATGTGAATTTGATTCAGGCTAGAAGAATGATGAATAATAGGAGTGAAAGGTAAGGTTTTGTGAAGGGGCAGGTTGTGAGCCTGACCCAGGGAATTAACACAGACATTGACGAGATACCACAGTGGGGTCTGTCGCAGTGAAGCTTTAGGGTGGATTTTTGGCTGCGACGTGCTCGTACTTGAAGAAATGGGGAAGAGCTTTTCTTTCGATTAATGCCATGTTTTTCTACATAATTACCGTTTCCGCTGCATGTTGCGCACCCTACCCTCATCTGGGGACAGGTAGGGAGGATAAAAAAGAATATATATATATATATATATATATTTATTATATAGTATATTACTAACTCACGTATAATATTATATATATATAGTATTAATATACTATATATTATAGTAATATATAGTAATATATATATATATATAAATATAAATATATACTACTTCTATTGCCTTAAAAAAATGTCATTGTTCCGTTTCTATTATTATCCCTTACTATACCTATATATGTACATATATAATAATATTAATACCACCTATATCATATCTATATACCGTTACCTCATATAATATATATAGTATGATATATATATATAGAATGGGGTTTTCAGCCTCTTGCTATCAGACGAAGAGAGAGAATTCATGGAACATTTTTCATCTTTTATTCATATATATATATATATATGTATACCAAGCTACGATATACTATCACTATATATATTATATTAATATATTATATATATATTTATATATAATATAGTATATATATATATATATATATATATATATTATATATAACTATATATACTATTATAAATTATATATATATATATATATATATATATCTATATATATATATATATATATATATATATATATATATAGTAATATATTATATATTTTATATTATAATATATATATATATATATTATATATATATAAATTTATGTCATCTGCTCTAGTAGAAAAGGTCAAAGACTTAGATGGACCCACATAAACACCAATAAGCAGTTGTCAGAGATATATCTTATCTTTGCTAAACTAAAATCCCGATACATGACGTTTGAATGTGTGCAAGCAAATCAAAAAGACATGTTATGAAAAATAAAAGTAGAAATAGTGTTTCCATGATTTTTTTACCACAATCTTTATTATCAAAATGTATAGTTAGAAAGGATAGTATAATTAAGATTCGCATCAGAGAGCTGGCCAGTAAAAAAAACTGTGTGGTGAGAAGTGTAAGAGGAGCTTTTCTCAAAGGAGAAGGGAGCAGTGAGTATAGAAAAGCAGTGGCCATTGTGGTAACGATGAGAAATTTAGAGTCAGGAAAGAGTTCGAAATTAGAGTAAAGACAGAAATGGACTGTGGGGAGTCTGTTAGAGCTTTAGAGTTCTGTTAGTTGGGTCACACGTGATATGTAATGCATCCTCCATTTAGAGCTAACTACACCTTTATATGGAGCAAGTAGTTTGGGTGTAGCGATGAAATTCAGAAGACGTCTCAGAACACAAACCTTTTTACGGGATTGTAATGAAAGAGAAAATGTACTCTTTCTAAGAAGAAGAATTGTGATGTTTGCTTTCGAAAAACTTACTGTAGTTAAGAAGAAGATTATGTAAAGAATGTAACGAAGAAAAAACTGAGTTTTTGAGCACTGAAACTAACCATTTTTTCTTTACCCAATTAGATATAAGAGTTGATCAGATGTCAGTTGCTCTAAGCCACCCTCGTAGCGGTAAATATTTGGGATTGGGTTTGTCCCTTTTCAAAAAGGAAAGAGTAATGAAGAGTATAGTGGTAGTCTTAAGAGTAGATAGCATTTAAAGTTTCAGAGAAGGCAGCCATCATTTGATCGTAAACATGTCGTTTACAACGTATCAAGAGTACAATGACGCCCGGCTAGGGTGCACGTGCTGACTCATAGATATACACTATGCTGCACAGTCTCTCGTATAACAAAATATTAAGAATATTGATAGGCCATATTCTCGAAAAAGTACACCAACCGATAATCGAACCCAGAGTGTCACGATCAACGCATGCACCGGTCATACTGCCGCCCCTGCATGATATTCACCCACGCTAACTCGAGTATCACGGGCATCTGATGATCACTAGTTGCACAGATAGTGTAGAACGTGCTCGCGCCCGCGTCGACGATGAATGACTTTCTTAAGAACCATTATAGCAATATCTATCAATCTTATACTAATCGCCGAATACGTCCTCACGCTCTATACTACGCTTCACACTGCTGTTGAGCACTCACTTAACCTGATAATGAAAGTTATGTTAGTAAGTCCATCATGATCACTGGCCTTCTCGTCGCTGCGTCCGCTGCGAAGTCATAGTAAGCGTCTGAGTGTGTGATACTACGCTCATATGTCAAACTACGCGCTCGGACCGCGCAGCTCCACGCGATGCACAGACGGTAACGTGTCTAGCCATTCATAGCCAGACGAGCAGGACCTAATGCACGATTGCGCTAACTCATCATGACGCCGCAGCGACCTTCTTCACGCCAGTCATCACATATATACGTCTATACGACACTATCATATGTCCACTCACAAAGGCGTCAGCTGCCCTAGCCGCTCCCATTCAATATATGATCAGTTCAGGTACGTCGCGGTCTACTATACTCATAACGTCTAGCGCGTATCGTAGTAACCGAGCCGACGAATACGCTACTAATGTACTACTATATATATATTATATACGTTATAGAGCGTCATACTAGCCCTATAGCTCACGATCTCCGGTATAGCATACCTCCCGTGAGACTCGGTTACCAGTGATATACTACACAGCGATATATATCAATCATATGTATATTATTAATATAATATATATATATATATATATATTATATATATATATATTATTATATATATATATAATATATATTATATTATATATACTATATATATATATACTATATATATATATATATATAGATATAGATATATATATATATATTATATATAGTTAATATATATTATTATATATATATATATATATTATTAATATATATATATATATTAATATATATATATATATATATAATATACTATTATACATAATAAATAATAATAATAATAATAAATATAAATAATAATAATAATAATAATAATAATAATAAAATAATAATAATTAATAATATATAATAATAAACATAATAAATAATAATATTAATAACAATTAATAATAAATAATAATAATAATAATAATATAATAATAATAATAATAATAATAATAATAATAATAATAATAATAATTAAATATTAATAATAATAATAATTAATAATTATATATAATAATAAATAATAATAATAATAATAATAATAATAATTAATAATTAATATCACTATCTCACACAGAGATACAGATTCAGCAAATGATCTGAACGTCATCAAACTTGCCTCTCAGGCAATCGAACGATCATCCTAGACGATACACTTCTTCACAATGACTCGAACAAATAATATCTCTTGAGTCCGCTTCTGTCTTACACGGCTTTCGCCTCCCTTCAGATAAATACAAGGATCCAATGTCGCTCTCTATCATCAAGATAGACTGCCTCGATTAAACTCACAAGCTAGATGCCACTTTATCATAGATTTTAATTTTGAAGTGTATCGCTCTGAGATATCACTATACCAGTGTCTATATCGTTCTAACTCAACGTATACCCTCTAAGTACTACATCTGTCCGACTGGCACTTGAGAGGAAGTCGTTAGAACTCTCACTACTCCTCTCCCAAGTAGTATACGTACCCGTATAAGATCGCGACGGCATGCGAGCTCTTCACCGAAAGTGCCGGATCCCATATATACCCAGTAACTCTCTTCCACTCGCTGAGAGCTCTCGGTCTGCTTTCTCCTTTCTCATGCACATCAACATCGACGCATAGTCGTCCTAGTGCACCTAATAGTACGTATAACGGAGATAACGTAATCCAAGGTTAACGTCTCGCTATACTATATGCGGTAACTGTAATTCCTCTCTCGTAATACGGAATAGAGCCTGAGAGGATATGTACATCTACAGTGCTACATAGATTCATGATAGATGCCTAGCGTATCGGAATATAATCACACGATCACACCTCCGCTGTCTATCACCTCAGTCTAGACAAGTACCTCACCTATACGCGACGTGACACTACAAGAACTATGTCTGGATAACTAGACTAACTCCGCTTCGGCGCAATTCTGCGCAGATAACGCCGGATCATGCTATGCTCCGACACGGACGGAGCCCTACGCTGAGGCGCCTCGAATAGTCCTCATACGCTCATTAATATAGTATTATATATTACAGCTATAATATACTAGTGAGGCGGTCAAGTATGCTGCTATCACTCGGTCATCAGATGACTCTAACTAGTAAAGTGTCTGAACTAATCATACCACATAAAGTGATGGATATCGCGGTTGCGGCTGTTGGTCAAACTTGTGACACAGGCATAGCCAACTCCTCAGTCTCTGCATGTACACATATCCTGAGCGTCCGTCTCCCGCCGACGATATACTGCGAGAGAGGATCTCTCTCATCCTACTTCGTCAATAATTACCTAGATCGCCCGGGTCTTGCAGCTACTACTTACTATTATACCAGGCCACCAACCAATCCTCCGCACACGTCCAGTATGGTTCGGCCAGGGAAAGCATAAAATTATCAAGCAGCGTCCCGCTAACGCGCTGGTATACGTCAAGTATCTCAGATACTCACTCGTGATAATCCGTAAACTTAAATAATGTTATATGCTTATAGTATATATATATATATATTAATTATATAATATATATATATGATATATATATATACCGTATAATAATATATATATAATATTGTATATAATACTTATACTATACCTATATACTAAATATAACGGTATTATCTCATAATACTATGTAGCTACTATACCTATACTAGGATAATAATATTTATATATATACATATTAAATACTTATATACAATAATAATAGGCCAGCCTCCCGAAAGGCATATTCTTTTAAAACTAAAAAACTATAAAACGCAAATCTTAAAAATTTACATTTTAGTTCAAACAAGTAATTTTTGCATTGATGAAACTATTAAAAAGAAATATTTTATTGCTAATATTTATAATAACACCTTAAATATTAGTTATTTTGTAATGGTGGGACAGCGTACGCTCTCAGTAACCTTTCATTTCTGCAGTAGTTACGAGTGCAAGAAGTGTACCAAATATTGATTTTTTTTATATGCTTATGGAGAAAATATTATATTTTTCCTATTTAATTTCCTTTTTTTAGTTATAAGGGGTTCGAGCCGACGGAGGGGACAGATGAGGGACGAAGTCCCCCCGTCGTCCCCCGGAGCCGAGAAACCTCGACTCTGATCCATCTTGATGGTTTACTCTCCTTGATAATGTATCTTTTATAGTTATAAAAAAATAAAAGAATCGTGACAATAATTTGCGTAATCTTTGACGCTATTCCTCGGGATGAGCTAGAGCTCTTTTCGTCATTCTCAAAAACTACAGTTTTAAAAACATTATTAACAATTTTAATATTTTAAAAGCGCTTTTTTTTTTTATTTCTGGATTAGAATTATGTCTTCTGATTAATAAAATGTTATTTATTTATTGTAGCTGTTATAGTTTTTTTGATTACTTGCATGTTGCTTTCGGGAGGATTACAAGTATTATTATATATATATATATACTATTATATATATATAACAATATATATATATATATATATATATATATATAGTACCTATATATATATATATATATATATAGTATATTATATTATATATAATATATATATGCCAGACTATAGAAAAATATTGCTGACGTTTCGAAAACTATCACGGTTCTACACAAAACAAAAGACATTTTTGGAAATTTTCAAAGTGGGCCAATTATTTTATCGCGAGGAAATTTTGAGTTTTTAGAGGTGATTTTGGTGCTTTTATAGGGGGCTGTTGGAGCCAGTTGGAGGGACAGGTATGGGGGACCAAAGTCCCCCCTGTCGTCTCCCCAGTAGCCTCTCGATTAGATCCCGGCACCTTGTATCTTTTGCGAGTTTCACCTAGGGTATTCAGTTAAATTAAAAAAAAATATTTATATCAAAAAACCTGAATCGCGCATTTTAGACTAATAGTTTTAAAAAAAAACAACTTTTATGAAACAATAATATTAATAACTAAAACTACAACTTTTAACGTGGACAAAAAACAATTATTGTCAACTTCTAACAGTTCTTCACATTTATAATATAAACTATTATCAGTAGAACCTTAGTCTGTATTACTTTCATTTAGTTAAAAATATGAAAATCTTATTTTAAGCCATGTTCTATTTTTTTATTTTATCCATTTTCTTAACTAAAATTTTTTCGCTGATACAAAAATGTTCAATTGTTTATAGGAGCAAGATTTATTAGTTCTTCTAGTTACTTAGCATGTATCTTTCTATAGTCTGACCATATATATTGAAAATATATACTAAGATATATATATATATAACTATCTTATATTATATATATATCCTCTGTAATATTGTATGACAAAACTACTATATTATATAATATAAGCTACTCAGTGAGATATACTATTATGTAACCTTAACATTAATATATTACTTATATCTATATAACTATATACAGATACTAATATATTGAATATATGTCCTTATAGTTTTCATGTCAGAATAAATATCTTTTTTTTAGTTACATTATGGATAAACGTTAGGTATATGTACTAAAAATAAATTTCAGTGTGAATAAACAGTATCGTAAAATTTTAATTACAAGATTAAAATGAACTTTAGCTAAATTTATTACTTGTGAGATTAGTTCAATATGTTGAAAAAAGGTATTTGTATAATTTAGACTATTAAATGAATACAGAACATTTTTTTGTTGTGCAAAAACTATACTTCCGAAAGCAAGAAAAAAATCTGTTATGGTCAAAGTAATAGTCCATATGGGTAGGTCCGGACAATTTATGCATCGCTCGATCCCATATAAGTTAGTTTGAGGTTTACTGACCTCTAAGTTTCCAGGTTATTGATTTGTTTGTTTATGATATACACAGTAAATCTATATCTGAAAAATTAATAATACGCGAAAACGTATTTTAACCACAAACATTATGTTTTACGTTACCTTAAATTATATTCAAAGAATTTCAATACAATTTCTCCATTTTGCAGGTGATTTGCTCCAAGCTCCCTTCATACAGAATCCTGTATAAATTTTTTAATATTAATGCATAAGTACCCATCATATGGTTTACATTCGAGTAATTAATGCTAAGTATCAATACCTTAAGCTAGATAATATATATTAAAAAAAGTCTAAAAAACCAACACATTTATCCTGCCACCAAGAAACCTAAAAGGTCAATATAAAAACGATATTTATAATTTAGTAAATGATATTTTATATTTATATATAATATATATATTTTACTATATATCTTAAAAAAAGTAATTAAAATTAAAAATTTATATTAGAAACGTATGTGTAAAAATACAAAATATTTATAATTTTAGGCAATTTATAGATTTTCTAATGGACTTTTCAAATAATAGAACAAAATGAAAAGTAATTTTATTTTTGATATAATCCTTTAGAGAAATTTTTTTTATTCAACTGAGACTGTTGTTTATAAGCTTTCTCAATTACAGCTGAAGGACGAACTCAAGTCATAAGTTATTTCTCTACAAACTTTCTTTCATTTTCTTCTTATTAATTTGCTTTCTTAATTTTTTTTTCTTTATCCTTATTTGTAAAAGTGAAATCAAACCTCTGTTTACTTTTTAGTAAAAATTGATTCTTAATTTATTGTCTATATAGAAGTTTGCATAATAATATAATTATGTCATATATTTTATAGGATATGGTGTTCTATTTTTGGCGTCTCTTTTGCCTTTTTTTTTCTATAATATATGCAAGATATCAAGAATTTCCAACAAACAAAATTCATATTCTTTATAATAAAAAGTCAAAATCAGTGGAGAACAACTATAGAATGAGGGCAAAATCAAAAATTCTTTTATAATAAAAAGGCAAATTATTAAATGAAAAAATCAAATATAAATTATTTGAAATTAATTGAAATTTAATTCAGATTAAACAAAAAATAATTTGTATAAAATGCCTACTTCGGTGAAATTTTTACGATTCAACTATTTAAGAATTTAAGATTCGCAAAAAAAAGTTAAATAAACCATGTAAGGAAATATTAAATCGGCTTTATTCTTAATGAAAAATGATATTTAATTTAAAATGAAATTATGTGTTGCAATTTGTGCAAATTTAAAGTTGCTGATATTTGAAATTTATTGAGAATAGATTTATGAGACGGTACAAGACAGTGGATACGTTATAAAGACTGGTTGAATAAGAGAATTAATGATAATTTAATTCATAAGCCTATTTGTTAAAATATATACCCAAATGCTTGTGCTAAAATTAGTAAGGAGGTAAAATCAATGAGTGAAACCGAACTGTCCTTTGCCACTGACTGAATTCTAGACAGTTGGCGCTCTACGAAAAGTGTAAACTTTAATTTTGTTTCAAATATCGACTTACTTTTTTTCAAATGATCACATAAGCCTTAAAGAAAATTTTTTATAAATTTACTTAAAGAAAAGGTAATTCAGGTAAAATAAATTTGTCAATTCAGCCATTTCAAATAACTATATAGCCAAAATTTCGGCTATGTGGAGTGAGCATTGTAGTTATAAAAACTCCATTAAATGGTTAAAAACTTTACTTCGGACTGAATGCTAATATGACGAAATTACAGTGATTGCTGATTTTTCTATAGAAGCAGTCGTTGTGATCTGATTTGTTAGCAGAAGAAATCCGCAAAGGTATTAAATCAAAAGAGAGTAACTCTCCCATATCTCAGAAATAATATAAATTGGAATTAGGAAATAAATTTCCAGTACAAACTTAGCAAATTTCATAAATTTGAAAATCTATAAATGAAAAAAATTAGGTGTTCAGGTTAACGTTATGTTGGAGTAGATGAAAGGATAATATTATTTCACATTAAGATTATTTACTATGATTAAAAAAAAAAACATGTTTGAATTTAATTTAATATCAAATCATTAAATATAACTCATTATTTAAATTATGAAAGATTTGATGTCAATTTATTAATAAAACCAACATGAGTTGGAAAAAACATATACCATGCGGGATTCTTGTTTAAATAGTTATATATAAGATAAGGAAATTATTATTGAAGAATCCATTTAAAAAAACGTTAGTGTCCAATTTCAACTCATAGAATGGAACTATATAGATTGTCCAGTTAGAAATTTAGAAATTGCCATAGCATAATTTAATGTGGCAGCTAGTGTATTTGTCAGATGTTAATATTCATTATGTTGTATTGATAATGAAAAATATTTGTCATTGCTTAACAAAGTAACAAAACTGATCAACTTCTCGTGCAGAACCGACTAAATTTACGAAAATAAACGAATAAACATCCAAAATTTGAATAAATGATAACTGTTGCGAAGCTTTATAATTATTAGACATGGGTTAGTTGAATCAAAAAAAGAATATATGATTTATTAAAAACAAATAAGCCAATGAAACTAACTGATGATGAGAAAGAAAATATAAAACTGCTAATGAAAGCTATGTATGCAAACACCCGTTTACAAAAGTTAATTATAAAGTAAGAGACCATAATCATTTAAGGTAAAAAATAAAGGTCATGCAAATAGAGCTAGTAGTGTTCATGGACAGACACCCTAATTTATATTTTCCATATTATCATCTTACACTATTTAATTTAGAGTAAAAAATATGGTCATAAAATTGGTTTAAATATTATTTGGCTTTAGTTCGATGGTAGATGATACATATTGAATCTATGAAACCGATAATTGAAGCTCGGTATAATTAGTTTCAATTCAATCTATAAAAGTGATAAATGAATATGAAAAAAATAGTAAAAAATTTAAACCCTTAACATAGCACTGTTAGATTCTTATCAAAAATTAAGTTTTAGATTTTCGCGAATTTCTATCTTCTCTAGTAAAATTTAGCCATCGAATTCTAGGGCAGATGAAAATTTAAATAAAATTGTCAATCTTTACCAAATTATCGATTCGATAATACTATTAAAAAAAGGTGTTTATCCATATGACTGGATGGATGATATAACAAAATGGATAAATTACAAAATATTAATTATGACAAAATTTCCTATTTATTATAACAAATATTTTTACATATTAAATTTGAGATATAATATACCGAGAAATGTAAACATGCATAAAAAAAATACAGGTATATCTGAGTATTAAAACATTTAAGAATATTCATATGTTTAGTTGAATATCTGAATACACTTTCAGGATCGGATGCAAAAAAAAGTCTAGATACAATCTTTCTAACTAGATACTTGCCAAATTAGGACCCTGTATTCATTTATTTTTATCTCTACGACTGGTCTTGGAGATGCTCTATTTAAAAGAAAGATAATAAAAAAACTTAGATTTAATTAAAAGATCAAAGATATGTTGTTAATAATAGAAAAGGGGATTAGAGGAGAAATCAGCACTATAGCACAACAGAATTATGCTCAAGCAAATTAAACCACTATATTTAATTGAAACTTTTGATGAAAAGAAACCGAAAATAAGTTAATCATTCTATTTAGAACAATAATACTTTGTGTGTAAGTTAATGACATAGCATTTGCATTACGAAAATTTATAATTGAGAAGAAGATTCGTTGATAAATATAGAATGTTTATAGATATCAGTTTGAATGCAATCTAGAAAAGGTTATCAATATATATATACTAAAATATATAATATATTATAAATAATATATATATAAATTAATAACTAAAACAATAATATATACATATTTATATATATATATATATATATATATTATATATATAACTATATATATATATATTAGTATAATATATATATATATATATATATATATATACCTCCTCTAAGAAGTAGAATAATATAATATTCCCGCAAAGAAAATTACACGATTTGCATAATGATTACCCCTTAGCAGCAGAAAATATAAAGTTCGAAGTAGAGTTATTTAGGGAAGGCCTTATTCTTCAAATAAAAAGAATAAATATATAACAAGGTATTTTCGGTTTATTTAAAACATTGTTTAAATTATAGCATAAAGTTATCCAAACAATGGTGAATGGAACAATGGTGTATCGGTAGGTAATAGTATATTGGAGGTTGATTGAATGCCACAACCATAATAAATATGAATTTAATTACACATTAAAGAAAGAGACCCAGCACTATTATGTGAACATTTTTTTTTATGTTCACAAATTGACAATGACATATTCGGTGTTGGGAAAAACATAAGGAACTAATATTGGAAATAGAAGTTTAGTCAATAAACCAATCATTGAGATTATTTAAAAGCTTAGAAATTAAATACGACATATAGATACAAATGAAGAAAATAAAATTATAAAGATTTGATAAATTCTATATATGTCGAGGAAAAGGTCTATAACTGGATTTTAAATAAAACTTTAATGTGAGATTTTTATACAATATTAATTTATATAAAAAAATAAATTTAAAGGAATGATACTGCCAAACTACTATTTACAGATACAATTCGTTATGTAAATATTTATCCAAACGATAATTGTATCAAAAGGATATGAAAACGAGATATTCGAAAACTGATTTGAAATACCTCTGATTATCTTTATAAAGGTCAATAACTTTACTCAGAAAAAAATATAGGTCCAAAAATTGAAAGGTACGAACAAGTGGAAATCCAATAATAATAGAATTTAAGCATAAGGATAATAAGAGAAAATTATATGCCTTTAAATACATTGAAAATATAAGAATTATGAAAGCGATAGGTGTTAAAAATTCATTAATTGATAAAACATACATTAGTTATTAAAGATTATAAAAGAGTGTTGTTTGAAAACGGAATTATATATAGGAAAAGGAATGCAATACAAAGTAATAAACATAATGTATATACCAAACAGATGAATGAAACTGCGATTAATGGAAATGATAATAAATGATATGTATTAGAAAATAATATAAACACATTAGCTTTAGGAAATTATAGAATGTTAGATTTAGGTTGGTGCCAACGAAAATATTTTGGGTTAATTTTTAAGTTAGCTGTAAGTTAGGTGTAAGAAAAAAATTTTAAAAAATTTTGTATGTTAGTTTTAAGTTAGTTGTATTAGGTTTAAGAAAAAATAAAATCTTAGAAGGGAAGGAATATTTTTTCCTTTATAATAAATAACTCATGTAAATAAAAATTAAAGAAATTATACTGAAGGGAAAGTTGTTTATATATCAGAACTTTGGTATACGAATTGATATTTCCAGCCAAATTGGATAACTCGAGTCGGAAAGAATTAATTATTGGATCATCTTCATGGGTTGAATCTTGGGACAACCAATAGAAATCCATTGTGTATGGCATCGTTTCTTACCATCTGAGCACGATGAATGAAATAATTTCGAAGAGGGCGGTGTTTCAAACCCTATAAAATTTAATAGAAATCTCTAAAATCAAACAATATTCATAAAATAATTTAGATTATTGTTATATAAAAATTATATGATAATTTTTTATTTAAAAATGTATAAAATTTTGTTAAAATTTTTAAGGTTTATGAGTAAATATGATGATGATTTGACCTGTCAGAACATTCATTATTTTTTATTGGATTGTCTTCATGGGTTGACTCTTGTGACAAACCTCAGAAACTGATTGTGTGTGTCAATGTATTTTATCATCTGAAAAGGATGGAAGAAATAATTTTGAATCGGGCGGTGTTTCAAACCCTATAAAATAGAAAAATCATTAAATATTTTTCATTCTATTTATTATAGAGAAAAAATAATTGTATATGAAGGTGAAGAATTTTATTTTACTTTTCTCTATAATAAATAGAATGAACCAAAAATTTACTAATGAAAATGCTACTTAAGGATAAGTGGTTAAATTATGAAAATTTATATTTATTCGGGAAATCTTTACACCAACCTGAATACAAATTTATAAAATATGGATTTGATAAAGGTTAAAATAAAAAAGATATTCTTCAATTATTCGATAAATAAGGTGGCAATATAGATTAATTTGTTAGGGAATTAGTTGTGAAGCGTAAACCAAAATATAAAATTAAGTATTTTAAAGATTCAAGTTTGATTCCAGATCCGCAAGACGTGAAAACAAATAAGAATATTTTTTTTTATATTTGATGATATAATGACTGATTCAAAACAAAGTGAAGCTGAAGATTTTTATATTAGAGGAAGACATAATAACGCAAGTTCAATTTATGAAGTCAGAATTATCATGAACTTCGTCGTCGAATCATAAGATTTAATGCTAATGTCTTTATATTATTGTCATTTTTTAAAAAAGACAACCACATATACACAAGGATTTCATTTCAAAAGATATGGAGTGGAAAGAATTTCAAGAATTCTGTAACAGTATTTGGAAAGAGCCCTTCAGTTTTATTATGATAAATTTTGATTTATTACGAGGTTGAAATTTTCTTGAAGTTGGAAAGATCCCATTTTTTATCCCATAGTTGTAGCAATATTTATAATTTATAATGCGCATATAAGGAATTCTTTCTTTTTAAGCTTTTAATTAACCTCTTGACACACTTTCTCTAATTCATCATTAAAATCTAATGTTCCTCCATAATTCCTTTTAATATCACCATAGTTGTTATAATATTGTTAAATAAATTTCTCTATATATATTCTTGACGAATATTTTAAAGGTAAACCTTGACTGTGTTAAATATATTGAGAGCGACAAGGTTTGTAATCATAACTATTACATTTGTAATTGTATTTTTCATTAAAATAATTATAGTTAACTTCCAACATTTCATCACTTTTATATATACAATACTTTAAAATTTTCTGGCCTGATTTATCCTTCATATATCTGCTTTCTAACTTATTTTTACAAAACGAATTTCTGGATCTTCAAAAAACGTAATTTTTCCAATATTTGAAGAATGAAATATATTTTCATTTTTTTTTATAGATTTTTTTTTATATATAAATGATTTTTTCCTAATTTTTTTCAAAATATGTGTGGAAAACAAGCTTTTATTTTAAAGCAATTTATAGCAATTATATTGAATTCTTGTTTTTAATTGTAGATTAATGAAATTCTTGACAAAATTAATTACTAAAGCTAAAGGTAAAATTGTCTTATATATATATATAAATATATATTATATATATATTAATATATATATATATAAAAAAATATATATATATATATAATACTATATATATATATAATATTATATATATATATATACTATTATATATTATATAGTATATATATATATATATATTACTATATATATATATTATATATTTTCTGCGTAGGCGCAGAAGTTGCGCAAAGTGATATTATTTCATTATTATTATATTTTTGCAATACCTATTGATGCAAACCGCAGCCAACCATTTCCTCTTTTCATTAAATATTTTAAGAACTCCCGTTACCTGCAATCTTTATGCATTGGTTAGGTCGGTTATTCAATCCACTTGGCTACCGTTGGCAATCGACAGATTTCGTATAGAAAGTTGATATTATATATTATATATTCCCTTTTTTTCATTAAAATCATTTCTATATATATTCATTTCATTGTTTAAGATTATTAAGCGGACGACATTTTTGTCACTCTGGCACAATGACTTCTCAGGAAGAGATGGTGGATATGATAACTAAAGATATAATGCTTATTCGAAATTAAATTATGTAATAATAAATCAATTTTAAGATAAACTTGATAATAATTTCAATTAAGGAAATTTTTAATTAAATAAAGAAATTAAGAACATAATTTTTGAAAATTTGTTATTACTCTTTAATGGCAGTAAATATGGTAATCCATTAATGCTCAATATGTATTTTATTTTTAAGATTCTTTACCTATATGTTGCAGCATTAAAGCTCTGGGCGAAAGAATTGAAATTGCAGTGCAGTCGCTGGCACGGTCTCGTTTTCATCGTACCTAATACCTATAATATATATATACTATATACGTACAGAAATTTATATCACTATATATCTACTATCAATCCCCTTAACCATATATACGCTTATTGTTCCTATTTATACTTAACTAAGCTATTACATATATAATATCCGTTAGCCATATATACTATACAATAATACTTATATATATATATAGAGGTAGTATATATATATATAACTTATATATATAAATATAATATATATTATATTATAATATTATATATATATAATAATACATATATTATATTATATATATATATAATATATATAACTATATATATATATATAATTATATATATTACTATATATATATATATATATATAGTTAGTATATATATATATATATATATATATATAATATATAAACTTATATAATATATATTATATATATATATCATAATATATATTACTACTCGTCAAAAAAATAACGCACCATAGGGTAAATGTCTAGTCGCAGGACGGGAAGGCCCTAACCCCATGAAACCCCACACCACCACAGACGACAGCATCAGTTTAACTATGTAACCACCCCGCAGAGAATTCGCTTCAGTATTGGGGCCTTCACCGCGATAATTTAGAAACATAAACCACGTAACTAGTACATAGGAGAGGTTGGGGTTAAACTTATGTTCGGGGGATA
>JABUQX010003941.1:7500-12500 GCA_015478945.1 Trachelipus rathkii | reverse complement strand
TTAAATGAAGACCTCTGCTGGGCCCCAGAAAATAACTGGCTTTTCATACATATTTCGCCTCATGAAACAGTATGTCACAGCTCTCTTGATAGGAGTCTTCCTTCATCCTGCTTGCAGAGGTTCTTCTTATATGTGTCTGAGGAAAGTTCAAGAAGATAGATAGCTGTCTTCGTCGGACCACAAATAAAAAAGATCATAGAGTGCAAGGAATTCCCGAAGAAGCCGGCTGGTTCCAGAACCACAAACTTGGTATTGGAGACTATATTTGGGGGTTGATTCGTGAAAGCAACTTACCGTATAAGCGTAAATTCAGAAAAACTTCTCACTTCTAAATATTTTGAGGTCTCTGTTGTATAAACTAAGAATAAATAAATGCTACTTTTGAGTTATATGTCGTTTTTTTCTACTTTGTGTAACCAAGAATGATTATATTCACCAATTTTTTATATCGGAATTGGTAAATTTGTGAAATATCATTATCCTGGTCACAAAATCAAAGTTTGGAGGAAATATTAGCCATTTTTCATACCTTCTAGGTATAAGAAAATAGGAAATTACAGTTGTTGCCCAAAGACAAAAAATGTGTTACATAGTGAATTAGTCAGAATTTTATTAAACTCTTCTCGTCAGTTTTTATTTTATAAGCCATGGCCAAATTAAAATTATTTAAAAAAAAAAGATCTTGCGATATATTGAAATATAACAATATGTAACTGCAATGAAATGATCATAATTTCTATAACTTTTTGAATTGTATAATTAAATTATTTTATATTTATTTTTTATATATATATATATATATATATATATATATATATATATATATATATATATATATATATATATATATATATATATATATATATATATATATATATATATATATATATATATATATATATATATATATATATATATATATATATTACAGTTAACACCACCACTCACGGGCAAAGCCCTAATCTAGGAGGGGGTGTGCTCAATTTTTAAGTCTGAGCAAGACGGAGCCAAGAAGAGAGTAACACACTCAGACGACCGACCAGTGACGAACCTGGGTCTTTCGCTTAGTTGGGCGAGTGCTCTAACAGCTGAGCTACCGGACGCCATTTTGGTGCTTGATCCATTCCTTCTTGACTTATACGAGCCGACTCCGCCGAATGTCCATTCTTCTTATCTTCTTATAATAAATAACTAAATCCAAAATGATGTTTGTTAATTTATTAATTTATTTAACTTTTGTTATATCAAAAAGAATCAAGTTTAAAATTTTGGTGCTCCTCCGTAAAATTAAAATAGTTTTTTATTTTGTTTAAATTTTATAAAATTTTGTATTTGTAATTCCTTTTTCTAAAACGTTTCTTCACAGTCTAAACAAATGTTCTCTCAGGAACCATCTCCTTTTCCAGCACTCAAACTTCTGATCCCTCGTTGCAAGCTCTTGTGTTGCTTGGCTCTCTTCTCTAATTCCTTTCTTCTAAATCTTCTTTTTTCTTTTTCTTTCAATGCGTCCCATTCTCCATATATATACTTACCTGTATACATATGTATATGTATATATATATATATATATATCTATACTCACTCTCTCTTATATCTCTTATATGTATATATATATATATATATGTAATATAATAATAACCAGCAATGTATGTAATATATATGCATATAATAACATAACAATATATATATATATAATATAATATATATATATATAATATAATATATATATATATATATATATATATAATATGTATATATATATATATATAATATGTATATATATATATATACTATATATATATATATAATAATATATATATATATATATATATAATATATATATATATATATATATATGTAATAATATAATAATAATATATATAATATAATAATATATATATATAATAATAATGTATATATATATATATATATATATATATATATATATAATAATAATAATATGTATATAACTCACCGCGGCTAACTAATAATAATAATAATTATATATATATATATTTATATATATATATATATCACCTCTATGGGTTTGGAAGCAGCTACACTCTGATCTTTCTCATATCTGCGAATTGAGACAAAAAACATTGACATTTTTCAATGCCTCAAAAACACAATTTCTATTTTATTTAATTAAAATAATCTTCCTCCGCAATTTTGTGTGTTGAAACCACTAACCTCAGTCTTCAACTCTGTTCTGTTATCGTTGACGTTTCCATTTCTTGTGAACTTAGTCTGGGATCAATTGCTTTCTTTCTAAAGAAGCTTCCAAAGAGGTTAGGTATTCGGAGCGGCAGCTAGATCCTACCACCAGTTGTTGCTCACAATGAGGCTCCGCTGTTATCCTTTTTTGTATGGAGTACGCGTCACATATTTTGGGTGGTTCCACACCACACACAAACTGTTCTCTTCTTGATAAGATACAGTCTAGTACTGGTGAACTTTAGCTCTGGTACTCCTTAGCTCTCTCCTTTCTTTTCCAACATTCGTAGGCTTACAAAACTCTCCTTAAACTCTATCCAGTACAATGGATATTACCCTTCTGAACTCTCTAGTCGAGTTCCTGCCTCCTTTGAGGAGAGGTTAGTGCAATTTGTCTTTCCACTTTACAGTCTCACATCGTGTTTTCTATTCAATTCTTCTGACCCCAGACTTAACGGCTATGATCAATCTTTCATGTACTCCAAGGTTTGATCTGGAACACAATTCCCCATTCATCTATTTTCTTCATCAAATACAAACTTTCAACGCAAATTATTACAGAGGCATATCGGCCTTTGGTTTGACACCCAACCTGTATTGTTCTACACAGCTCCAGTATACTGGAGTTCATAGAAGGCCTCATCTCCTTGGAGGAGATATATATATATACTATATATATATATATAACTATATATATATATATGCTATATATGTATATATATATATACAATATGTATAATATATATATAACAACATATATATATATATATATATATACATATACCTATATGCTACCTATATATATATATATATATATACAGTATATATATATATATATTATACTCATCTCTTCTTTCTATATATATATATATATATATATATATATATATATATATATATATATATATATATATATATATATATATATATATATATATATATAAAAAATGAAAGAGTTCAGAATGGTAAAAAGAGTGTAAAATGCTCTAGTGATAATAAAAGCCTCTTAAAATTATAGAAAAAGGGTAAAGGTTTTTCTTGAAATCTATTTTGGCTTTTTAAAACTTTGCAAATAAAATTTTAATTGGTTTATGGTTGAACTTATATAATTTTTAGAATTAGATATAACACAGGAATATGTATATATATGTATATATATATATATATATATATATATATATATATATATATATATATATATATATATATATATATATATATATATTTTATATATATTTATTCTTTATATATATATATAATTTTCATGTATATACTGTATATATATATATATATATATATATATATATAATAATATATATATATAATATATATATATATATATATATATATTATACGGGGCTTTCGATCTTGTTGGCAAGAGTGCTGGACGAGTGATCGGCGGGGAAGGAAACTCAGAAACATAAAGCCGAACATCGGTGAGTGGTCTTCCTCCCACAGACGAAAGCGCTTACATGAGGTGATACTTGCACGCCTCCGTATTGGCCACACTAATATCACTCACAGTCATTATATGTCACGAGACCCTCCTCCCATTTGCAAATTTTGCCGTCGCCACACCCCACAATCTGTTCATCATATCTTCATTGATTGTTCCCATCTGGACCCTATTCGCTGTCGTTATTTTCCTACTTTACGGTCCATAACACCTTCTAAAAGATTATCCCATATCTTATCTGAATCTTCCCACTTTAGCAGTAACACTATTTTCTTGTATCTTCAAGAAGTGAATATTCTTTATAGCATTTGATTTTGTTATGTAATCTTAAGACTATTAACAATGCAAGGATAAAATTTTATTTAGTTTTTATTTATTTTGACTGACTGAATATTCATTTCACCAATCAAATCTTTCTTTGACATTTGAAACATATATATGACAGGGCCCTCCCATGGTGCTGATTTTCAGCCCAGTGTGGCCGCTTCATTGTGAGCCGTGGTAGTTATGTACACATAACTCAAAAAAACAAAAACAAATATATTATATATATATATATATATATATAATATATATATATATATATATATATATCTTCTTCTATATATATATATATATATATATATATATATATATATATATATGTATGTATGTAAGTATCTATCTAAAGGAGGACGTATGTATGGAGAGAGAGAGAGAGAGAGAGAGAGAGAGAGAGAGAGAGAGAGAGGAGAGAGAGAGAGAGAGAGAGTGAGTGAGGAGAGAGAGAGAGAGGAGGAGAATTCATTGTTTTTTAAAATCAAGCCTAAAGGAAGTCAGCCATATGTAGTAAGATATTGATTTAAATATGAAACTTACAATGCTATTGGAAAATAATAGAGAAGAAGACCCCTTCCAGATCAGTGGTTGTTTGGGTACTAATAAAGAAAATAATTATTTGCTTCATCTCTCCGTTCAGAAACATAAAGCAATCAACAGAGTGAAAAAAATAAATATAAATGAAACTAAATTTTATATTCATTACTGATCTTCCTTTAAAAAAATACTGAATAGATGATGAGAAGGATATAATTAAAACATTATACAATTAATCATAAAAGAAAACGTTTGTTGATCAATCAATATTCATACTCATTGCATTGAAAGTACGTAGTTTATACTTGCCGAATAAGAAGAAAGAAAGCAGAATACCAAAAAGGTCATTGCGGTAAAAAAACACATAATTGATTTAATTTCCTGTTAGTTTATATGATAGAAGCTCGCCTACAGGTATAATGTTTTAAAGTTTGTAAACATTTTGAATAATTACCTTATATATCATATATAT